>JAQISU010000109.1:7425000-7587500 GCA_029339505.1 Unio delphinus | reverse complement strand
CCTTGCAGATATTCATGTACAAGTTTCATGATCAAAATTTTTAAAATAATAAAAAATTAATAATATAATAATAATGTAATAAAAAAAAGTTTTTTCTTCCAGGAAACGCTTGAGGAGATGTTTTGCAACATTGCAGCTGTATTAAGTAGTGACTAGTCCAAATCACGCCGTGTAAGCAAAATATAGAAAGGATTGGTATTTCTACTCCACCATGAAGTAATCTATTCGCTGTATGATATACAGGAAGTATCAACAAGCATAATGCTCATGCGTTAAAGGCACTCCCTCATTATTTCCTATGGCAATACGTAGTAATGTATATTATTTCAAGCTTTGAAGGTGTTGAAGGAGCGACATTGTTAGTCTCCTCTTAACGATTAAATTTCACTTAATGTAAACTTTGAAAATGATAAAAAAATATTTAATTCGTTAGTATCATAGCTGTAGCATTGGAGGGACTGGGGATGGGGTGGGAGAATTTCCAATATCATTAATATCGAGCATTTGGCACTAAAACATGAACGGCGCACACAGTGGTGATCTATCTGGCTTGTTTGATTTTGGCTTACTCATTTTGAGTGAAGATTTTACAAGAGAAAATGTTCCATATCTGACAAATTTGGGATATTCTTATGCATTGCTGAAGTATTCACTTGTATGTCAAAGTATGATTTTATATTGAAAATTAAACAATTCAACAACTTTCAAGCCACATGCTTCAGAGAAGTTTTGCAACATCGAATGTACTATTCAAGTAAAAGATAATTTTCATATATTTAAATTATCAACGATATAGAATGACAGCATCGTGAAACATGTTATAGAGTTATAATTCGTTAAAAGCAGGGAATTTAACCCGAGCCATAAGTAACTGCAATCATGCAGATGAAGCAGTTTTCTATGTGATATGAAATCAACATTGAACTTATTTACGAAACACGGGTGATAACAATCCAGTAGGGTTGTGCATTGAAGGGGGTTATAATGTCCGTTGATTCGGTGTCTTAATCTGCTTCCGTTTTCAACTCAGACTGGTTTTGCTTGGGGAAATACATCTCTCTCGTTGAAAACTGCAATCAGTGGTCAGAATTATACGAAGTCTACGAAGCTACAACACAAATAGAATACTGATTTTAAAACCTCGTGCCTTTATGACATACAAAGAAACACTGCGGAATCGGAACGTACATACAATTTTCGTACACCTTAAGCACAATCGCCAAATCAAACTGAAGCAATTAAGCAGTCTATCATCAAAAATGCAGAGCGATTATATGTTCCTGGTAACAATGATGTCCAATGGTTTAATGGCCACTGTAGAGAAATAACATAAAATTGCTTTGATTAATTACAATTCATTCAAATCCGTTAAAAATAGAAGTACTTACATAATGAAAAGCAAATAAAACAGTATGCTCCAATCGTAAATTACTCTAAATTGGAGCAAGAGGGCAAACATCGCACGATTTACGAAAGTTTATAACACTGATTTTAAAACCGCGTTCTTTTCTGATATCAAACGAGATATTGCGGAATCAGAAGATTATACTAATTGTAATACTATTGGATACGTAGAGCAAAAGCACAAAGAACGAATTATCTGAATCATTGACGCAATTAATCATCAAAAATGCAAATCGATATTTTGAAGGAAAAATACTGCATTTTCAGGAAAGAAATGTTCATGTTCGTAGTAAAGATAATTCCTTGTGGTTTAATAGCGAATGTAGATAAATTATATGAAGTTCTTTGATTAATAACAGTTCCTCCTGATCCAATTAAAATAGAATGAATAACATAATGAAGTAAAACAAATTCAAAAGATTCTGCCGAACGCGCTATTTACCCTACAAATGTTCAAGAGGCCAAAAATGGCATAAATTTCGTAACGAAAATCCACGTACATTTTTAAAAATCTTTTTCAAAGTCCTAAACGTTTTAGGTATTATTTGAATTTTTGATGTGATTTTATAAACATTTTAAGAAAGTACGAAAATGTTTACCATGAAATAATACCGGTCCCTTAGAGCAAAGTATGGACATACAAGAAGAAGGAGTAACGATTATTTAAGCGAACCAATATTGTAACGATATTTAGCTATATCATCTTTCCTTGAAATAAATTGGAGCCAGGGTCTAATCTTACCAAGTCTTTAATAAAAGGAGATCCAGTCGATGCAAGCAATTAGAGACGGGTAACATCACTTAACTGTATAGAAATATTTTTCACGAACATAATAAATTAAAAATCATATTCATGGGCAATTATATATGATATAATGTCTGAATTTGTTTCGAAGAATACCACATTACATTCCATTTTTAGATTAAATTTTGTGACTCCACCTTTAATGATTTTATAAAGCATAAGGTTATTTCGAAAGGGAAGTCAGTGGCAAAAAGTTGTAAAATGCAATGAGACTGGAAAAATGATAGAGAATATAAGATATATTTCTAGCCTTAAACACATGCTTGGACTTTTTCGATTGTCCACTTGGGCTTCCTCAAGGAGAACCCCTCTCACTATTTATGTTTTTACTTTATGATAGTGGTATGTGAACTGTATTATAATACACGATATAGGCCGATATCATTAAAGAAGGAATGTCTCCACATCTTTCTTTCTTTGCTGACGTTTCGGAGATATTTTCAGAGACATCAGTTGCTCTACAACAGTAAATAATGTACATCCATACTGTATAAGATGGAAGCTGATTTTAAATATTGATAAAATAAAAGTCATGAAGTCTAGCAAAAGTTAGAAGAATTAACGTTTCATTGAAGTATGGAGATGTGGTTCTAGACTTTTGATTAATTTTAGTTAGTTTAAATTGTTTTACCAAGACAGGGTCATTTCAATGTGCTACATACACTATTTGTGGCAAATGTTTCAAGCAATTAACGTAGTTATCACGAGCAGTACTAATAATCCATAATGGACAGGGAATTTAATGAGTGATTTGTTACTTTTTTTTCTTTCTCCACTTTGGAGATTTCACTGTATAAAGAAACAGTTAAAAATTTTGCAGGTATATAATTTCTATAAGGAGCATGTAAGAGTTATAAAATATATTTTCTTAATAACGTAATTCCAAATGCTACTCATATATTTTGGAGTACTCGGGATCCAGATCGTAAAGAGATGGCAGAAATGTTCCACCACGTTGAATGATGTCAAAATAAACTAGAACAATTTGCATTGTCCGCCGTCGCAAATGCTTACGATTTGCGTGACATATTGCCTAAGTTCGAAAACGTATCTGTTTAGACTCATTGAATAGTGATCCAAACAAGTGCCTAATATGTTACATATGCACGATACGATGTTCTGTCATTATAGCAAATTTTGCCAAGTAGAGAAAAGATATCTTAATTATTTACACTTTTGTACATATACATGCTATCCTTGCTTGATCCTTACCTCGTCCATTTCCTAACGAGTTTAGGGAACGTCGCCAATATTAATTACACTCTTCGAGAAATGATAACAAATAGAATAAAAAGAAAACACAGATTTGTGAAGGAGAATGTCAAGGAGAAAACCGCTTTTATTAGGAAACGTCATCGATATTCGCATGACTGGCTTCATGAGACAAAATTATACTGGATGTGTATACTGTATATAAAGCTGTTTTTGCGTAGGCCAGCTAATAAACACGTCCTGGTATGTGATAAGATTGCACACAAATTTTATCTAAATGCAATAATACAAAATATACAATTGCAATCTGTTAGGTTTAACAGATGGCCAAATAGCAAGTGCATGAGATTTTAAAAAACATAAACTATTTATGTTATGTTTGAAACGAAGTAGTTGTCTAAAAGCCTGCATCATTAATTCTAAAGAGTATGCCGCAATACTTCTGGTCAGTGTGTAATAAAAATCCGGATCATTATACAGCAATTACTCTGATCACTAAAAAGCAATAATTCCAATCCAATTAGCTGGTACAGGAAAGTATTATTTCCATTGGTCAGAACTTTACCGCGTGATCAAAATGAATTGCGTTCATTTCAGAATGAACTGTAAGGAGAACTACTTTTCTAATAATACCCACGTCTATAAATAGAGTCACGTGTACAGCAAAAGATAAACACTGCTAGTGAAGGCAGAAACGAAGTAAACAATAAAGGAAAAGAAAATTTTTACAATTTCGTTTAACAATAATTGAACTAAATTTAATATGAAAGATTAAAGCAACATATATTTCAGATCTTTTATAAATAAAATCATTCTACCTTTGTTGAAATGCGCTAGATCAAGGTCACCAGTATTATGGTTATCCAACGCGGAAACTAAATTGTCAGAATTTTGGAGACCTTTGGCTATCTTTGCCTTATCAGATATTTTTCACGCATGATGACATTAAAAATTTTGACCCATCTATATTTGACGAGCCTTTTGAAGTGGAAGAAGTATTACAAACTGAGTTATCATTTAGTTTGAATGAGACAACACCAGTACAGTTCCCAGTTGATCACCAGGATGACCACAAACCAAAACGCTTCAAATCACTTAATGAGGAAGATCTCTTAAACATGTCAGAACAGCCGTACTCAAGATCTACCAAAAAACACTAAATGGGGCTACAAAACTTTTACAGGTAGATTTATTCATTCATTCAATAATCATAAAAAATTAACTATATTAATAATAATGACCAGTATACTGGACTGTTCATTAATATAAGCATAATAAATATTGTTTGATACTTATTTTGTTCTTATCTGTTTTTTTCTTAAATTATATATTATGAAAGGCAATATACTGTTTATTTGTATGCAAAAGGGAGAAAAAAATCATTCATGCCATTTTTATAAATTTAACTTGCCTTTAAGTGAATAAAATGTAGTTTATCTTTATATTAATATTTGTGACAACATAAAAAATGTAACAAATTTGTTATATAAATACAAATTATGGAAAGGAAATATGCATGAATGATTCTTCCCAAAGATCGAAATATTTCAAATGTTATAAAATAGTTACTAGCAAGCTGAACAACATATGAATTTCAGAATAACGCAAAGAGAAGAATATAAAGATAGATCTGAAGTCATCTGATTCTGCACATCGACCCAAATGTTAACCATATTTTATGCACAAGCAGCCCCTAAGGTCACTGTCACAGAATTAGGCGAAAATTTTATTTATTTTATAATTGATTTACAAACTAATCTCACCATTTTCTTTGTTTCGTCGTACATGCGTTACCTGGGGTGAATAGGTGGTTTTCTCCAAGGTAAGCGGCGTGTAACGATTTACATGTGCCTGATTTTGAATTACATGAAATCCGGAACATTTAGTTTCACGTGGTGCACGGTAATCTTGCCGTGATTTCTGCTCACCTATTTGAGGGTATATAAGGCAGAATATTTATGATCAATATTACGGGACCTAAAGTATCTAATCACAGGATAGATAGCTCGTCTTTCAATCTCCAGCCAAAGGGCATTTCTGATAGTGCATCTGATAGCGCATCTGATAACGCATCTGATAGCATCTCTGATAGCGCATCTGATAGCGCATCTGATAACATCTGATAATCTCTGACAGCATCTCTGATAACGCATCTGATAACATCGTTGATAACGTCTTTGAGATCGTAGCTGATTTTGTAGATGATTTATTGCGGAACATCTCTGATAGCATCTCTGATAACGTCGGCTGATAACATCTCTGAGATCGTAGCTGAAGTTGTTGCTGATTTATTGTGCAAACGAACTGAAGTATCTGACTGTCTGTCTGTCAAACTGCTTGTTCGTCTACATCTGTCGTGACGTGTAAATATCCGGAAATCTAGAAGTCCGAGTGTCGGAGCTGTCTAGAGTTGTAAACATCCGGGGCGACATCTAGGGTATTGAGGAACGTTGGTTCTAGTAGATGTTGTATGCTGTCTGTACGTATAACTGTGGTGGATCCGTGAAGGGCAAACGGCCGATAAAAGTATTGGTCAACCCTAGGTCTTCGGGGAAACTGGGCGGCGATTCAACTGTTTGTGAATCGTACGATTATACAGGGTCGAGACACATGTGTGTGTTGCAATTGTAGTACAATTGAATACATTGTTGTATTTACATGGTTATTTCAGATCACAATAGTATTTCAAGGGATTGCATGAATCTCAATAAAAGCTAGCAACTTGATTGAATACATGTATATGTTCGTGCTAGTTGTCGCAATCCATACGTGCGATAGTATAGTTTGATGTTTTGTGTTTGTTATCGTAATTTATACTTGCGATAATATAACTTTCGTAAAGGTTCCTTGGATCTGTTTATAGTCCAAGAGATCCCTTTATATCTGTGTTTTATTTTGTATTGATATTTCATTTATTCATGTATTGTGAATGGTTGTGAGTGTAATTGTGCGTTGAGGGCATGAGTTATTGTGTTGATACATCATTATTTTTCATTAATAATTTATTTCATAAATTTACATTTTCTTTCACATATTGTGTTTGTGTTGTTCATTTAATCCACCATCCTCTCGGTATTAATTCTGTTACAATGGTGTCAGAAGTGGGATCGCTGGATTAAGTGAACTGTCAATCATTTTTGTGAAAGTAAACATTTAATGTTTATATTTGAGCGTGACCTTCTTGACAAGATAATACTCAAGTTTGGGTTTATTTTTGTTTAGTTTATCTTGGTCTGTGTGTCCAGTATAAACGTGTTTAAAACATTGGTTTGGTTACCTATCTATATTCATATTTCAATTGTCATTGTCATGTCATCCCTTAAGGACTTGGTTGCCTTAGGCAAAGAATTTGGGTATGAAGGTGAAAGTCTAAGGAAATTTATTCAGGAAGAACAAGCCCGGGAAAGGGAAGAAAGGGCAAGGGGAAGGGAATTAGAAAAGGAAGAAAGGGTAAGGTCAAGGGAATTAGAAAGGGAATTAAAAAAGGAAAAGGGGGAGGCCGAAGAAAGGAAACAGGAATTAGAAAGGGTAGCCGATGAAAGGAAATGGGCCTTTGAGAAGGAAAGGATAAGATTAGAGAAGGAAAAGATAGAATTAGAGAAGCAGGCCGAAAAGGACAGGATAGGATGGGAAATGGAAGCGGAGGGAAGGCCAATAGAGTTAGAAAAACTAGCAAAAGTAGAAATGTTAGAGTTAGAAGAGAAAGCAAAGCAACGGGATCATGAGCGTAAGGTAGAATTAGCAACATCTGGAAGAGAACACGATTCTGCCTTTAGCAAATTAAGGGGCCCCAAATTACCTCCCTTTGACGATGAAAAAGATAACATGGATAGTTATCTTCATCGGTTTGAGCGGTATGCTGAAAACCAGAAGTGGAGTCAAAATGACTGGGCACTGCATCTTAGTGCTCTATTAAAAAGTAAAGCACTGGATGTATACTCGCGACTTCCGAGTGACGATGTGTTTAAGTACGACGTCCTAAAGGAAGCACTTCTCAAAAGGTACGAGCTCACTGAACAGGGTTTTCGTATAAAGTTCAGGTATAGCAAGCCCGATAAGGGAGAAACCTTTGGTCAGTTCACCGTTAGAATTGCGAACTATTTTGAGCGGTGGATTGAATGCGGCAAAGCGGTGAAAACGTTTGAAGGGTTGACTGATTTCTTGCTCAGAGATCAATTATTTAATACAGTTGGGCGAGAATTAGATCAATTTCTGAAAGAGAAAGTCTTCAGAAACGTAAAAGATACGGCTAAGCAAGCCGATTTCTTTGCCGAAGCTCATGGGGGAACCCAGAACGTGGTTTTAAAAGATTTTAAGTCTGAAAACCAGTCTGTAAGACCTAGGGAGCTTGTAAAATCAGCTGAGGTAAATAGGTCAGTTAGGAATCCAGTAATTCAGCGTGTGCAATGTTTCTTGTGTAATGCATGGGGTCATGTTCAAAAAGACTGTCCTAAAAGAAAGGGACTTGTACATAAGGTAGCAGTGGCTATACAAAGTAAAGGTATATCTGATAATATTGTACAGGTAGAACCTTGTATTCATTCGCTTGGCACATGTCTATTTCCCGAAGCGCGTGTACCAACCGCGAGAGGGTTTGTCAACGGTCGAGAAGTCGTAGTATTACGTGACACTGGTTGCACGGGCGTAGTGATCAAACGTAGTCTCGTGCAGGATAAACAAATGCTCGGGTGGGAGTCCCCATGTATGTTACTTGATCAGACGATGGGTCGCATTCCCGTAGCAAGGATCACAGTAAAAACACCTTTCCTAACGGGAACTGTTGATGCCCTTTGTATGGAAAATCCTATTTACGATCTGACGATCGGTAATGTTGAAGGTTCCCGTCTTCCAACCATGGCCGATTTTAAAATACCTTTGACTCAGGCAGTCGAAACGCGAGCGCAAACACGGCGAGAGAAAACCGCGTTTCATAAATTAATGGTCCCTGAATCAATCTCTGGAATTTCGCGTGATGATTTCAAACAAGAGCATGAACATGATGAATCCATCAAAACTATTGTTGAGAAAATCACGTCCGGCGCGATTAAACACTGCAAGCGTGGCGGTAGCTCGAGATTCGTACGCAAGAACGGATTAATTCATAGGGAGTTTAGCGCTCGGGAGGGTAAGAAATATTGGCAAGTGGTCGTACCCCAGAGATATAGATCTCAAGTACTTAGGGTGGCGCATGAGTCAAGCATGGCAGGACACCTAGGTAAGGCTAAGACCACTAGCAGGGTAGTCGCATAATTCTACTGGCCAGGTGTTAATGGCGATGTCACACGGTTCTGTAGGTCATGCGACGTCTGTCAGAAAACCGTATGTAAGGGAAGGGTCACAAGGGTGCCCTTAGGACAGATGCCATTAATAGATACACCGTTTAAAAGAGTGGCAGTAGATATTGTAGGACCAATACACCCGGTTACCGAAAGAATGAATCGGTATATTCTTACTCTGGCTGATTACGCGACCAGATACCCCGAAGCCGTAGCGTTACCAACTATTGAAATGGAAAGGGTAGCTGAAGCATTAGTTGATATCTTCAGTAGGGTAGGGGTGACAGAAGAAATCCTCACTGATTGTTGCCCAATTCACCTCTGACCTCATGGGTGAAATAAGTAGGTTGTTATCCATCAAACAGCTAAACACTACCCCATACCATCCGATGTGCAATGGACTGGTAGAGAAGTTTAATGGTACCCTGAAAAGCATGCTGCGAAAGATGTGCGCGGAACGTCCGCAAGACTGGGACCGTTATTTGAACGCTATTCTGTTCGCGTACCGTGAAGTACCGCAGGAAAGTTTAGGGTTTCCACCCTTCGAACTGTTGTACGGTAGGACAGTTCGAGGCCTGATGCGGATACTACGCGAACTATGGACTGGTGACGTCGCGAACGAGGAAATAAAAACGACTTACCAGTACGTGTCAGATCTAAGAAATAAACTTGAGAGTACATGCCAGATGGCACGTGACGAATTAATTAAATCGGGGAGTAGATATGCCAAGTATTACAACCGCAGAGCGCGAAATAGGAAATTTCTTGTGGGAGATCAGGTTTTATTGCTTCTTCCAACGAGTTCGAATAAGTTATTAGTCCAGTGGAAAGGTCCATATGAAGTTAAGGAGGTAAAAGGTGACATGGACTATAAAATTGACATGGACGGTAATTTAAAGACATTCCATGCTAACATGCTCAAGATGTACATCAAGAGACAGAGCGACAATAGCAATAAGGGGAGTTGAAAATATAGGCGCAGACTACTTGAGTAGGGCATGACGGGAAATTTGTATGAATTTGCCCAGTAATAAAATCCAGTTTGTAGTATAACCATTGTAAATGTTGTAAGATATCATCAGTAGTTATTTGTCTTCTATTCTGTGTTAGTTTTAAAAATGTGTACATTTTTATTCTTAGGGGAGAGGTATTGTCACAGAATTAGGCGAAAATTTAATTTATTTTCTAATTGATTTACAAACTAATCTCACCATTTTCTTTGTTTCGTCGTACATGCGTTACCTGGGGTGAATAAGTGGTTTTCTCCAAGGTAAGCGGCGTGTAACGATTTGCACGTGCCTGACTTTGAATTACATGAAATCCGGAACATTTAGATTCACAGGGTGCACGGTAATCTTGCCGTGATTTCTGCTCACCTATTTGAGGGTATATAAGGCAGAATATTTATGATCAATATTACGGGACCTAAAGTATCTAATCACAGGATAGATAGCTCGTCTTTCAATCTCCAGCCAAAGGGCATTTCTGATAGTGCATCTGATAGCGCATCTGATAGCATCTCTGATAGAGCATCTGATAGCGCATCTGATAACATCTAATAATCTCTGATAGCATCTCTGATAACACATCTGATAACATCGTTGATAACGTCTTTGAGATCGTAGCTGATTTTGTAGATGATTTATTGCGGAACATCTCTGATAGCATCTCTGATAACGTCGGCTGATAACATCTCTGAGATCGTAGCTGAAATTGTTGCTGATTTATTGTGCAAACGAATTGAAGTATCTGACTGTCTGTCTGTCAAACTGTCTGTTCGTCTACATCTGTCGTGACGTGTAAATATCCGGAAATCTAGAAGTCCGAGTGTCGGAGCTGTCTAGAGTTGTAAACATCCGGGGCGACATCTAGGGTATTGAGGAACGTTGGTTCTAGTAGATGTTGCATGCTGTCTGTACGTATAACTGTGGTGGATCCGTGAAGGGCAAACGGCCGATAAAAGTATTGGTCAACCCTAGGTCTTCGGGGAAACTGGGCGGCGATTCAACTATTTGTGAATCGTACGGTTATACAGGGTCGAGACACGTGTGTGTTGCAATTGTAGTACAATTGAATACATTGTTGTATTTACATGGTTATTTCAGATCACAATAGTATTTCAAGGGATTGCATGAATCTCAATAAAAGCTAGCAGCTTGATTGAATACATGTATATGTTCGTGCTAGTTGTCGCAATCCATACGTGCGATAGTATAGTTTGATGTTTTGTGTTTGTTATCGTAATTTATACTTGCGGTAATATAACTTTCGTAAAGGTTCCTTGGATCTGTGTATAGTCCAAGAGATCCCTTTATATCTGTGTTTTATTTTGTATTGATATTTCATTTATTCATGTATTGTGAATGGTTGTGAGTGTAATTGTGGGTTGAGCGCATGAGTTATTGTCTTGATACATCATTATTTTTCATTAATAATTTATTTCATAAATTTATATTTTCTTTCACATATTGTGTTTGTGTTGTTCATTTAATCCACCATCCTCTCGGTAACAATTCTGTTACAGTCACCACAACATGAAAGAGGATGCTCCTTGAAGCCCGAGTTAAGGAATACCATATAAAACACTTTTAAAATGTCCGGGCTAATATTAATTGCTATATTCAGGTTGAATGTCGTCATTCAATTAATATTGTTACACGCCCTGAGTTTAAAAAATCAAATGATATGTTAAATGGAAAATATAAGTTGAACTGAAAGAATAGCTTATCAGGATGAACTCAACACAAACCAGTTATTCATCCATCAGACATGTATGCAATAAACCAGTACCTGATACAAGATAATCCTATCACACTCAGATACAGGGTTTGGTTATACCTCTCCATCAACTATGTTACACGTGGATTAGAATTCCACAGCCAATTAATACCCACCAGTCCCGAAATCAGATTTGATGAAACAAGGGCTGAATATGTCATTTTGACCCATCAAACTATGCAAACAAATCATCATGGAGACTTAAATGCTAAAGAGGAAAATTCTGACAAGAGAATGTATGCAACTGGTGGTAAAAACTGCCCAGTCAGGTCAGCAAAATACTATCTCACACGCATTAATCCAAGAGCTGAATCACTGTTTTGTCACATTGATAAAAAGGCTTTTGAAAATCCCCAATTTTGTCAAATACGGTACAACACAAGATGTATTGGACAGAGACAATTAAGCAGTTTTATGCCTGACATATGCAAAAATACCCATATATCTGCAAGATATACTGCTCACTCCTTTTGTGCCAAAGCTTTAAATGCAATGATCAACACCAACCTTCCTGCTAGGTACACTATGTATCTGTCTGACCACTCCAATGAACTATCATTGAAACCGTACACAAGGCCCAGCACTCAACATAAACAAAAAATGAGTAACATTCTTTCCAATTTATGTTCAAATGTAGCAGTCCTACTCAAGAAAATGTTCAAATAACCCCAACAAACCCAAGCAGAACATATCATTTAATTGTTATTGAATCAGCTTAAAATCTCTATCAAACACTATACGATAATACAATGAACTCTATGACAGGTTTCATTAACCAATACACATATCATTTCAATAAATTCACCTTCCAGTTTAGTTGCAACTAAACAAAGTAAGAGCAAACTAGTTAAGGAAATACGTAATGTTCAAGTTAAGTGTCTACAATCCAGTCTAGAATAATAATTTACAAAAAATCATGTATAACTCCTGGTATTTGTTATATGGCAATTTCCAATGAATAATTTTAGACAAATTTTCTAAACTGATGTCCCAAATTTAATGAAAGGGATCAGGTTATGAACTATTGTCACTAAACAAATCATGGAAAAAACAGAGACATAGTACTCAATTATTTTAGAACTGTGTATGTCTGAACCATCAAAACTGATCACACACTTTCTATAACCTAACCTCATACACCTACATGTATTAGTCCAGCCTGTTTATATACACGAAAATCGGTCTTGAAGAACGAAATTAGATCACTCACGTGTCAGAACAGTGATGAATATGCCAAATGACACTGGCAGTCTATGACCGCATACATTTTTGGCCATGAATCGTGACTTTAAATATTGAGCTCCACTTTGAATACACGTGTCCATTAAGGTAAAATATTAAAATCACGGTAGCATTGTTAAAATTCCATACATTGGCTTCCTTTGGACCAAGTACTGTTGTTATGATGACCTTATTACGATCAAGCAGGACAACCCCATGTCCTATCAAAATAGCTACTTGAAAAATCCACCAAAACATGTATTACTACGCTCAATTAAGATTTATGCTTCTTAATGATGGAAACAAAATAACTTAGCGAACAATTGCAATTTCAGTTAAAATAGTTTAACGTAGTGTTTTCTGCGTTTATCGTGGTATAAACTGTCAGTTGCCGACTCGCACAGCTTATATAACGTCCTTCGGGCGTTATTTCCTGTGTGAGTCGGCAACTGACTGTTTATACCACGATAAACGCAGAAAAAACAACGTTAAACTCTTCAATAATTCGTATTACTATGCAGTAATTGCTCTCTTCACTATACAGCAATAATTCTTATTACTATGCAGTAATTATTCTGATCACTATACAGCAATAATTCTTATTACTATGCAGTAATTATTCTGATCACTATACAGCAATAATTCTTATTACTATGCAGTAATTATTCTGATCACTATACAGCAATAATTTTTATTACTATGCAGTAATTATTCTGATCACTATACAGCCATAACTCTTATTACTATGCACCAAGTATTCTGATCACTATACAGCAATAACTCTTATTACTAGCCAGCAAGTACTCTGATCACTATACAGCAAAAATTCTTATTACTATGCAGTAATTATTCTGATCACTATACAGCAATAATTCTTATTACTATGCAGCAAGTATTCTGATCACTATACAGCCATAATTCTTATTACTATGCAGTAATTATTCTGATCACTATACAGCAATAATTCTTATTACTATGCAGTAATTATTCTGATCACTATACATCAATAATTCTTATTGCTATGCAGCAAATATTCTGATCACTATACAGCAATAATTCTTATTACTATGCAGTAATTATTCTGGTCACTATGCAGCAATAACTCTGATTACTATACAGCAACAATTCTTATCACTTTGCAGTAATTACTCTGATCAGCATTCATCAATAATTCTTTTTACTATGCAGTAATTATTCTGATCACTATACAGCAATAATTCTTATTACTATGCAGTAATTATTCTGATCACTATACATCAATAATTCTTATCACCATGCAGTAATTACTCTGATCACTATACATTAGTAATTCTTATTACTATACAGCATATTACTCGGATCAATATGCAGCAATAATTCTGATCATTATGCAGTAATTACTCTGATCACTATACAGCAACAATTCTGATAGTTATGCAGCATCGATTTGGATTATTTTGTGCAGCTGCATATGTGAGTTATCTACATGCTCTTACTGATATATTTATATTTTGTCACTTGGGCATTAGGACTTGAAAGGAAAAAAAGAACAACTGTTTTACGAATTTGTTTACCTTAACGACATAAACAAATCAGATACCACATAGTACAAAAGGCATATATATATATATATATATATATATATATATATATATATATATATATATATATATATATATATATATATATATATATGTATATATATATATATATATATATATATATATATATATATATATATATATATATATATATATATATATATATATATATATATAGCTCAGATCTATGGAAATAACAACAGATCAGGAGTGATGCAACGTCAACAGTATCGGTAGATAAATCGACAAAAGAAGAATATACATCAATTTAATAAAATGTCTGGACATATGTAACACCTAACAGATATTATACATTTGAAAGTTTAGATACAAATTAGTGCTTCGTTATTCTGGTTTAGGGACCCAAACGTGTCAATTTAAATTTAATTCATCTGTTAAAAGAATACTAAAATAAGAAGCATAGATACGATATTTAAAACATAGAAACTTAGAAGGAAATTTGGATGTCGAGTTCCATCACATTGTCTATACAATGGTCAGTTTGCGTTACAAAATATTCATGTGATGTTGTGAAGATAATTGCTCGACAATGAAATCCAATCACATTAGTCAAGTAGGAAAAGAAAACACAGTCAGTTTTCGACGAAGAGGCACTGAGTTTACTCGCTTATTACGCATGCTCAACAATTGACTGCTTATTGTAAGATCCGCAATCTGATAATGCGCCAAACAATGTAGATTCTGTGTTTAAAAAACAAATCAGGGTACCAAAAATCACATCCTTGTCAAATATTTAATAGTGTAGGGTGCTGTGGCTAGGGGTAGAAATAAAAGACATAATATTTTACAATATTAGTAACGATATGTGTACAATATCCTTTAGATAATGTGACGTAAAAATTCACTTGAACAGTCACACAGTCTTAATTTATCTTTTTATACAATGCAAATGACCTATTGATCACCAAAGGCATTTGTCAATCCGTATTCTCAAAACAGAAATAACAATTTGTTGTGGAATCAAAACTGGTACAAAGCATAACAGAATTAGTAGACATTTATTATCATGCTCTGTATGATAAGGTTTTTCTTTGGAGCCATCATGTTTAAGCTTTCATCATACAACAATGAGCATTGAATCATATGAGATTTATCAAATTAATTAAGAATTTCAACTCACCATAGTCATGTTTAAACTCAAAGGCGTATTTAAGAAAAATAAAATGAATAGTGTTACTAGAAATAATTAACGGACCAGAAAAAGGTCTTTTATTTTTTGTAAATTAAGACCAAGGCGAATATCATGGCATAAAAGGCTAGAGTTAGCACCAACCCGATTCCATAAAACACTGAGGAGCAAATGGCCCAACCTCTGGCTTCGGAATCACGCCCTTTTCGAAATGCAATGTCCGATTTGTGCATAAGCAAAATAGCTGGCGCACAACAGAAGAACACGAAAAACAACACAAACGGACACCACAGATAGTCATGGATTGTACGGTTCCAGCGGTTGTGTCTATTTGCAGCTAAGTCTACAATTCCTTCCCTGTCAATGTGCTCTTTTCTAGAATAAACCGGCATATCATACTGTTCAATGTGTTCCAGAGGCCCTTCTCTGGTCAAAGAGAATTCGGACATATCCTTGTTGCATTCTGTGTGTCCACAGTTTACACCATCATTCTCAAATGGAACCGATGGCATGATCATCTTCGATGGAATGCATATTGTTTTATATCCATTTGGGAAGCTTTTGCCAGTATAACTATTTTGAGCGAGAGTGGGGTGAAACAGACCGAAATGAATTGAATTCCTGCGAACTTCTGCATCACGTGGAAGAATGTTTGCTTTTTGTGACCATTCCTTTACATGACTCTCCGTTTGGTTGTCACAATGTTGTCCATTTTCTCCCTCAGAAAACCTATTGTTGTAGTAATCATACGGGTTGATGGCGAATGCGATACGTTTATCCTTGTCAACCGAAGGTGCATTGATGCTATTGTCATATTCAGCTCGAGAATCTTTAACACTGTCTTGTGAAAACCTATTCATCCTCGTATTCACAGTCTGGTTCTCGGTTTTATTTTGAAACTTGTTTGGTAGCAACCTCGGTCTTTGAAATATTTGAAAAAGTTAGTGACAGCCGAACAACTAATTGCTTTTAAACATAGACTATAAAAATGGTAGGTTAATTTGGAGTCACAATTGTTTCTTTCCAGACAAGATTCTTAAAAGAGTTCTTCACACCAAAATTTGTTTACGTTTCTTATCATACATCTACATATAGTATATCTAGTGAATCTGCCGTATTCTTGTACATCACGCATGGTCGTAAGCAGCGCATTACTCAAAGAATGTTCCAGTGCTGTTGTAAGCCATTGAGAAAAACAAACAGAAAAAACAAATCAAGACGAAGGCGCATTAGTTATTCCACGAAGTCGCTCTCGACAACTTGTCACATATATTAGTCACCGACAAAAACGAATATTTCACTCTAAGATGAAGTCGGTTTTAGCACATATCGCTATGCGTACCTGCCCATTTGACACAACAATACTGTTTACGTTACGCATGAGTATTTGTCCATAGATCTATACGAGCTCAGTCAAGTATTGATTGACCTTGAAGAGCATGGTGTAGACTTTAAAGAAAGCAACTATGTAAACGGGCTAAAATCTATCTGCGTATTATTTCGTCTTTTAGCAACATTGCACGCCTTCTTAAAAGTTATTAAAGTATACTTCAATTATTCGAGATGTGTGTGTGTGTGTGTGTGTGAGAGAGAGAGAGAGAGAGAGAGAGAGAGAGAGAGAGAGAGAGAGAGAGAGAGAGAGAGAGAGAGAGAGATATATATTTTGGATTAGTATTTACCCGACAGTCGGGCATCTCAGAATAAGAATATACAAGTGAGATGCATAGATCAAACTGACTTTATACCTAGCATTCGGAAACCTCTGAATTGCTATATACAAGACAAGCTTGGCACCTTGAAATGGATATGCACCTATCAATTGTTTATATAATCTCAGCCCATCTTGTAAGCATTATCCTTCTGTTTTCGGCTAACCATTATAGTTATCACCCTAACTTAATTTGGGATGCTCATCTATACTTGGATCAACTTTCAGAGCACATTTTCTTAACCAGATACACAAATGTAAATAATTTTTATATTTGCTGCTTTTAAGTTTTCTGCTGCGGCCCTCGGCTTCAAGAAAAAAATTATAAGTGGGACATTGTGTCATAAAGGATGACAACTCTGTTCTAAATGACTTCGTGTACTGGAAGTGAAATATCTGTACTGAAAACCAGTCTACTTGAGGACTATGTTCAGCCGTTTCTTTTCCACCATATAGTTTAGGAAAAAGATATAATGTCGAACTTAAAGACGGACGAGCAGAAAAAGAGATAAAGTATATTACAATATTTTGGACACTTAAACGTGGGAGACTGCTCTGGTGGCCTATATGGGTAGACTGTCCGCCTCGGATGCGGGAGGTAGCAGGTTTGATCCCGGCCGGCACAAATATGGTTTTGTTATGTACTTTGATCAACAGCAAGAAGCGAAACTAAAGGAATACACAGGTGTATCAAATACACCTAATGGGATCGTCGCCCTGCCTTTATCGTTATGTATGGAAACAATCTGGGATATACTTAGAGGAGTGCATATACTTTTGAAAGTTTCGGGGAATCACTTCAACCGCGGTACATCAAATGAGTTGACAGAAAACTACCATCAGGTTCCTATTGTGACTCTGTCTACATACGCTACCATATTGTCCAATAGAAACAAATATAGTTCTAACTGGCGGCGAAGTGCATCCGAGGGTTTATTCACGATTTGACTAAATATGAAAATGTTGATCCGATTCCACAATACTGTTCTGCGATTGGTTATTTTCCTTATTTCCAGAATAATAATAATAATAATAATAATAATAATAATAATAATAATAATAATAATAATAATAATAATAATTTCAGAGTAAAATACATTTATTTCTTACATTTGGTACTTGATAATAGAATACCGAAACTAAAAATGCAATCGTAACTCTATTTAGTACAGCGTCTGACACACTCACATTTAATTTTAAAAATATACATACATATATCTTCTTGATTAAAAATTAAGTACGAAATACATGTACAATTTGGGTGATAAGATGTTGTTGTGGGTTTCCAAGTTAGTTATCTCTATTTGTTTGAGATTTGATATAATACCTCCATTAGTGTTTGTTTAACATTATTAACAATGATATTTTATAACGAGCCGCAGAACACGGGAAAATACTCGCACGCTCGTTTTAAATTGAAGCAAATAATGATTCGAAATAGATCGTGTGAGTGTATATTTGAAACTGGAATTTGGAGATCACTGATATATTGTCGAACCATGTAATGAAATGATGTATACTGAAAGCATTTATAAAAGAAGAAATGATATCATTTTCATGGCTATCCATTGTTGTAAACAAGGAAATGCAATAGTTGATCCGTTTTTAGCGCAGAGAAAAAGAACTTGGAATAAATAGGACAATTCTACACAAAATGTATGGGGGTTTTTTAGCGCCGAAGTGAGGTAGTATAGTATGATTTTTCGCCACTGACATAAAAACTGTTTTTTTTTTTTCAAGCAACGACACCACCACTGCAGTTTCCTTACGGACCTAAATAAAGAGATATCGTGTTGTTCATTGCTCTGAAGAGAGAGACTGACTTAGAATTACTTCTCTCAGTTTGTATTCAGATCAAAAGCGGAAAAGAATATTTCGCTTTTAGCGATCCAACTGAATAAGGAAATAAGGATATATTCATTTTCCTTATAAGATTCTTTCTTGCTTGTTGGTTACGATGTAAGAATAAGGAATGCTTTTATTTATCGTGTTTATATAATGAAAAACGTACAAGAAACAACTGCATGGTGTTTCGTTGTTACAAGTGGTGTAACATCCACAATTTCTCATTCGCGAGGAGAGATAGCAGTGCAAACACCCCCACCTCTTTTTCTTCCAAATCGTTCATATCCAAATCCAACGAGTCAGTCTGTTTTAGTTTTACAATATTTAATTGTTTTTTAAAGATGTTCACTGTATGGTATGTAAAGATGGTGTTTATATATTATCTGATATTTACACACAAAGTCCAATTGTACAAACAAAGGAGAAGACAAACGAAATAAACTGTATTCGGCTTGCATCAAATACATTGTGTAACTTACAAACCTTAATGAATATTATTGAATCTATGTTTTTAACAATCTATTCACAGACTTTTCATAAGAAAACTGACAAAAATGAATTTGTTACTTAAGTTTTGAATTATACATACAAGTCTATCGTATGGTCCACAATTGAAAAGTGACTTTTTGACTAAAGAGACACGCTCGGAGCTGAGTTCTGACCAGTGCTAAAAGCAATGAAATTCATTAAAATACATAGAGCAGATATAAGGCAATGTTTCACCAATGATGTCGGAATCATTATGTTACCAATATTGGTTAGGTCACAAGTGACAGTCCAATGTGTTTATACTTGATGAGTCAAATACATCCTATTATCTAACAAAGAAACGACTATATTTTATTTTTATAAGAATTTTTCCAAGGCAAAATCCGTCAGTTTCCACCAATAGTTTGCTCCATTATGTGCTAACGTGACTGACGTCGGCATTACTACAGCACTGAAAAGGGCTTCAAAAACTTTATACTCAATTTACGACAGACACATTTTATAAATTTAGTATTTATAATACTTAAAAATGTTGCGCTTTGTGAAACTAATATTGTTTTCAAACAAAGACGATGAGACGTTTTAATTTGTCAGTACATTTCATGCCAGGATGGATAAAGTTATTTCTTGCGCGGATTGATAAAGTGATTTCTAGTGCGGATTAATACAAGAACAAGAAGAAAGTGTAAATGAAATGGTCGAATTATGGATACACTGATTTGAATAACGTATATAAGGACAGCTATATTTCCTAAACGGGAACATATTTCCCAAACTTGTGGCGATATTATACTTCTATATTTCTCCAATCTCATTCTTAAATGTACACTAACTATATTTTAGACAAAATTCATGTGCAGAAAAAAGCAGACATTAATTTTTACGACAGACATATAACAGTTAGTTAAACTTTATCTCTTTAGAAAGGTACGGTAAAAAGTCACTTTGAAGACATACAACTGTTATTAGCTACACGGAAGACTTATGTCCTTTTCGTACCGGTGGACATAAAAGTTTAAAACTCCGAAGACGTATACATTGACGTAATAACGCGATCAGAAACGCCAAGGTTAATTAACTCGGTCTTCTTGGTAGTCTCTCGAGTCGAGGAAGACAAGTTAACTCGGTACAGTCTGGATAAAGATGGTAAGATAACAAAGATGGTAAGATAACAAAGATGATGATGTAGAAGGAAACATTCCACCTCCACTGAATGATAAAATTAGTTAGAGCAGGTTGAATTATTGGTCATCACAAATGATTACGAATTTCATTATATATTCCCCAATTTCCGAAAAGTATCTTTTAGACACATTGAATAGTCCTCCAGACAAACGTTAATTCTCTCTCGCATGTACGATGTGTTGCATTGATATGGTACAGATAGATATTGCCAATTAGAGAGAAGCTATGTTAATTGTTCAGTTCTTTGTACATGTTCCATGTTACCTGTGCCAGCTCCTCTCCACGCCCTTTCCCTAACAAGGTTAGGGGACGTTGTTAATAATAATACCCTCTTCTAGACACAGTTACAGATAGGATAAAAAAAAAAACTACGAAGGTTTGTGATGGAAAGTGTCTAAATAATAAAACCAGCTTATTTTAAGGTTCGTCATCAACACATTTTCTTAGCTTTTAAGATAAATAAATAAAAATAAAAATCAACCATATCAATTTATTTAAAACTGTTACTATATGTATGTATGTATGTATGTATGTATGTATGTATGTATGTATGAAATAACTGATTTATACATATTTACTTCAACCTATCACTATGTATGTATAAAATAACTGATTTATAAATATTTTCGTCAACCTATAAATATGTATTCATGAAATAACTGATTTATAAATATTTACTTCAATCTATCACTATTTATGTATGAAATAACTGATTTATAAATATTTACTTAATTATATCACCATTTATGTATGAAATAACTGATTTATCAAAAAGCAGATTGCAAAAAAGCTGTTCATAATAAACCTGTATGGCATTAGTTCGTTCAGAATTTACAAAGATAATACTTCAAAACCTGTAAGCCTAAAATATAATTTAAACTTGAAACCTCTTTCATTGTCGTGAAACATGACCTTTCATCACAGGAGATTGATATAGTTATTTCAAAATTTCAATGCACATTACTTGAATATCATAATAAGAGGGCTATCATGACCAGGGTTACCATTATAAGGCAAACACCATGGCATAAAACGCAAGAGTAACCACCAATCAGATTCCATACAATAGTTCGGAATCACGTCCTTTTCGAAATGCCGTATCCAACTGATGCTTAAAAAAATGGCTGGCGCACAACAGAAAAACAATACAAACGGTACAAAATGATAGTCGGCGATTATCCGGTTCAAGCATATATGTTTATCTTCGGCTGAATTTGCTAGAATAATCTGACATCCCGGTGTATGCACTATTGTGCAAAGACCCTACTCTGGCCAAAGCCAAAGGAGACATCATAATAGCATTATATGTAGTCACGATTGACTCCATAATCTTCAGATGGATCAAATGATATTGATCCATGGAGCCCCGAGTGGCCGAATGGTCTAAAGCGCTGTCCGTTACGAATCACTGCCATCTCACCTATGTCTGCTTGGTTTCGAGTCTCATATTCGGCCATGTGGGTATTGTGGTTCTTTTAGGGGGTTTCCCGGATTTTTCCTCCACCATTAATACTGGATAGCCTATCGTATGCTGAAAAAAAGCGTTAAACCCTACAAAAATAATTAAAACAACATATATCCATCCACTTTTAAAGGAATTCATATTGATTTATATCTATTTTGGATGCCTTTGTCAGCATCATTATTTTTAGCTAGATTGGAATGAACCAGACCAACTTGAAGTGATTTCTTGCGTTCCTCTGCATAACCTTGGAAGAGAATTCTCTTTTTGTGTCCATTCTTTTACAGTATTCTCCTTTTGGGTCTAGGAATGTTGATCATGTGCTCCTTCAGAAAACCTATTATTGTGGTAGCCATTTTGGTCGATGGTCAACGTGACGTGTTCATCACTCTCAACCTAAAGTCGATTGATGCAATTATCACATTTAACTCCATAGTTTGTATCACTGTCTTGAGCAAACACATTCCTTCTCGCAGTCACAGCCGGTTCTTTAGTTTTATTTTAAAATTAGTTTGTAGTATAACAAAACTTTGAATGATTAAAATAAGTTATTTATGGCCGCAACTTTATAAGATAAGTTTTAAATGGGACTTTTAAATATTAGTGTTGTAACGAGGAGCAGCAATGTTTGCCTTCCAGAGAGGTTTCCTAAAGATTTTCGTCATCATATAAATTTTTTTCAAATTTCATTAAAACAACATATGCAAACACTCTATCTAGTGATCGCTCATGCATATTCGTTGGAAATCTTTTGCTTAAAGAATCCTTCGGAAAATTAGAAAATAATAGGAAGTAGCATTAATTGTTTCGCCAACTGGTCCCACGTATTATTTACCAATAGAAGCGACTATTTCACTTTCAAATGATATCGGGTATAACTGACCTAGTTGTATATATCCCGTCCCATGAGACAACATCAGATTGTTGACGTCACGCATGAATCACCTTACATATTTCCATATGGATGTGTGTGACTTCGAAGTTTAACTAAGCTTTAACATTAACATTCAACATACATAGTTCAATATGGACCCATGCACTTTTCACCGAGAAAGTCCGATGTCGACAGTAAACTAAGCACCATCGTAAACATGCAAATATATCAGCTTAATATATTTTCAACTGTTTGTTTAGTTTAAAGTTGTCAAATAATATTTCAAATTGGAATGGTGTGTGTGTGTGTGTGTGTGTGTGTGTGTGTGTGTGTGTGTGTGTGTGTTGGGGAGGGGGGTATGGGGATGGGGTGTGTGTGAAAACCTCCTTTTCTGTCTTAAAAAAATGCCAAACACACTGTTGATAAACATATTCTTATTTCATCAATCACTATTATAATGGTATGGAAATACATTTTTATGAAGTCATCTAATTAATAGGCCCTTAGGACAGATATGACATCATATCATTACTCTTGTAAGCCGTATTATCCATCATCTTTTTCATATTCAAATTTGTTGACTTATATCATTCTGTTATACTATGTATTATATTCAATATAAATTCCTATGTGGAAGATTCATAAATATAGTTCGAAGTAGTTTTAGAGTTTGATTTTCCTTACTATAGTCGTTTTCCAGTGTATTTCCAAATAGTTGACGTCGCTGTCATTTATATTAATGAATATTAATTGACACGGATTATATTACTTGCTTTGTTTGGTATTTAAACTAATATTTATCAGTCAGAAAACGGTTGCAAATTGTTTTTATCAAATCAACAATACAAGTAAATATATGTTATTTTCGTTTTTTTTGTCAGTTGAAAAAAAAATATAATAACATATCTTTTAAAGTGACAAGACCTTGGAAGTTCAACATTTCCTTTTAAAAATACACACACTTGACACTTTCTACAACTTGCAAAACGAATTATCCTTTTTAAATGCTTTGTCAACGTTCAGCCTTATAATTGTTCTCTTGATGCAATATGAAAAGCAAACCCCGGATGTAAATTGCATCTTGGCTAAGGCATTAAAAATGAAACTCCCCCCCCCCCTCCCCAAACTAAGGAAATCTGAAGAAATCATAACTAAACGGTAGATTCAGCATTTCAGCCAGAATGTATCAGATATGTATGAAACAACACTCTTAAGAATTTTGCTATTGTTATTGTTTTTATTATTTCGTCTTGTTCATAGAACATTGTCTGCTGTGAAAAACCTCTCCACCCTGCACCCGCACAACAATTCGCATCGATATTCTCCAAACCTGGTAGTTGTTTGTTTCAATATAGATATTATGTCAGGAAGACTAAGCCTCGTATACATTTTATTTCCGATTAATGTACTCTTTTGTGTTTTCTTTTTCGGTTAACTAACGAATACACACACACACACACAGATATATATATATATATATATATATATATATATATATATATATATATATATATATATATATATATATATATATATATATATATATATATATATATATATATATATATATATGGGATTAGTAAAATATATTGTTGAATCTATATGATTAAATGTTTGTATCACAAAGTGTGTCGTCGTAAAAATTATTATATTTTACCGATTTAAAAATTTCGGAATAATCGGAACGAATAATAACCAAACGACTCCAATTTGGACAAAATCGGTCAAGCTTCATATTCATACGAAAGGGTTGACAATATTAGAACGTTGTCAAAGGTATATGCAATAAAAAAAATAAAATTAAAATAATAAAAAAAAAACAAGAACAAACGTAGGATTAACCTTATCTTTCACAACTGCATTCCATCAAACATCCGTGAGATTGTATTCTTTTCAAGTGAGCTAAGTATCACGCTAAATTTACAAACGTTTGCATTATTATCCAAATATAATAGTCTAAAACAGTTGCTGTGCGAAAGCAACGGTGGATAGGTTAGACAATAATAATAATAATGATGCGTTCAGATAACCAAGCAGCAATAGGCGGGTCAAAGGTCAGATCTAGTATCATAGTGATACAACTATTTTATTATGTAGCCTTTGGGTTCTATTTACATACAGATGTATGAAGCATAACTAGAGTATGCAATTAGCTTTAAGTGTGCTATTGGATTTAAGTGTACTATTGGATTTAAGTGTACATTTAGATTTAAGTGTACTATTGGCTTTAAGTGTACATTTAGATTTAAGTGTACTATTGGAATTAAGTGTACTATTGGATTTAAGTGTACTATTGGATTTAAGTGTACTATTGAATTTAAGTGTATATTTAGATTTAAGTGTACTATTGGCTTTACGTGTACTATTGGCTTTAAGTGTACTTTTGGATTTAAATGTACTATTGGATTAAAGTGTACTATTGGATTTAAGTGTACTATTGGATTTAAGTGTACTATTGGCTTTAAGTATCCTTTTGGATTTAAATGTACTATTGGATTTAAGTGTACTATTGGATTTAAGTGTACTTTTGGAAATAATAATAATAAAAATGCTATAAAAAAACAAACAGCCCATGTCAGGGGAAACGTCAATTCAATTATCACAATGATAAAGCTATGTTATTGTGTTGCCATTAGGTCATCTTATCATACAAGTGTATCAAACCCAATTTAAGTATGGTATTGGTTTTAAGTGTCCAACGGGATTCAAGTGTACTATTGATTTGAATGGTAAAAAAAATGGAGATAAAAGAGCTCATATAACGTCAGAAGGAAAAACAATCCTAATAAAAGGGTACCTATTTTAGTGACTAAAAAATGCCACTGGTGATGCATTTGAAGAAATAAAAGATCTCTATGCAGATTTGGTTAAAAATGGCACGAATGGTTCTGGTATAGACATTGACGATTTTGTTCTCAGCATATTCGTGGTTTTAATCTCTTTTAATCTTGACCAATTTTATAGAGATTTAGTCTTCTTCATGATTCAAACTCGGCGTTCATTTGAAATTGTCCTCAAAAGATCAATTAATACGGCTAGAGATGTAGGAACAAATTCGAGCAAAATATTTACATACTTAAAAAGCACTTTAAATAGTATATAGTGAACTGTGCATTAGAAACGCCGGACATAAGATCATATATAATTTGATTCCATGGCTTTTGATCATTATCTACCATTAAGGAAAAAGTGTTTCCGTGGCCATCTTCTTTACAGTAAAAATGAAGATTCCATCAAGGCTCTATTGTTTTCCCAGTTGCCCTTTCTACTTTTTATTTATGATTTACCTATGTATACCACTGATGACAAATTTCCATGCGATGAGTAATAAAATCACATCTCGAGAATAGCCGTCAGAAAACATTGACGCAATTATATTGTTTTGATAAAACGAACAAAATACAATTGAACACAAGTAAAAACGTGTGTGCCAGTAGGAATAATACAAAGAAGCATACATTTATTTTATGTAAGTAAATTAAAAAAAAAATTGAAATTGTTTAGGTCTCATTAATGGTAGTAACGTAATTACTTTATATAAAGCTTTAGACAAAATGAATCCACGATAAAACACCCCTTTCTGTCAAGAGTGCTCACAAGTTCTAGTAAATAATTCCATTATTTATGTCCAAAAATAACATGGGCATGTAATTATACATGCTGGTATCCGTTTTTCTACTCTTATGTTTCGTTTCCCATTCTTCTTTTTGCATGTTCAATTGACTTCGTCCAAGATTTTATCAAGGCAGAGATCGAGGCCAAGATATTACAGGTGATGTATTCAGCGGTCAAGGAAACGTTACAGATCGCTGGATACGTTGTACAATAGATAAGCAGGGCCGGACCTGCTATAGGGGCCCAGGGGGCCCGGTCCCCCACCCCTTTAAAAAAAAAAAAAACCTATTCACTGCTTTTGATAAAAGATGCAAAGGGGGTTCAGAATTTTTTAATTTTTTATTTATTTATTTTTTTTTTTTAAATATTTATTTTAGTGTTTTTAAAACATTGCATTTTTTAGTCACTTTTGATAGATCCCTTTTTCAAGGTTCAGATAGCACCAGACTGCACCATTTTGCATCCTTGAAAAAAAAAAATCCGGTGGGGGGCATGCCCCCGGACCCCCCCCCCCCCCCCGAAGGCTCGGCGCTTCGCGCCTTCGCTTAACCCAATAACAAGTTTGCCCCCTCCCTCCCCCCCTGAAAAACTTAGGTCCGGCCGTGATAAGTCTTGAATAAAAGCAACCGGTGGCAATGACGTTATGATATATTGTAGCAATGCCAATATGATAATTTTAAGCGCACAGTTAATTTCAGTCCCGATAATCAAGTCCCAGGTTTTCCATAATGGTTTCACAATATTTGTACAACTGGTTTTAATCCGTCGAGATTATTCGTCTAAAGAATGAGAGCTCCTGATTATGATGTCAGCCGGCTATCATAAGTTAAAAAAAATAGCGTTTAATACAAAACAAAAACAACATTCCTCAGACTCTTTAATTCATAAATATTAGATACCTTCAGGCTGAAACTCAAAATATACCGGCCATTTATGAACTTTTCAGATCTCATCAGTTAGGTGTCGGTGGGTGGGTGCGTAAATTGTTCATGTGCTTGTTTTGTTACAAATTACATCAAGGATATGCATTTAATGTTGATTCAAGTGAACAAATTTAACCTGAAAGTTGAAAAAGCATCTATTCTCAGCATCCTCCATAGCTGTTGAGACTTAAATGATACGGCTACCATTACAGGCGAACCAAACATACTTGTTTATTTTATAATATACTAAAAAGAGTACCTGTCTCAATACGTACAAATTAATAAAAATGGAGAAAAAGCATATTTAAATATACACTCGATAATAAACAATAGTATGGAGTATCAAATTCTAAAACTACTTCCAAATTCATTAATGAAACATTGCCGCGGACTTAATATTGAATACAGGAAATATTTATATAGAACACTAAACCTCACAAACATCTCCGGTGGTCTAGTGATTTGAGCATCCCACTCGTATGCGGTGATCGTGGGTTCAATCCCCGGCCCAGTGTTACCAAAGCTTATAAACATGGTACTAGCAGCTGCCTTGCTTGGCTCAGCATTTAGAGGGTATTGTTAGGACTGGTTGGTCTGGTGTCGTAGCGATATGACTGAAACATTGCTAAATCTACATTAAAAATCCAAATCACACGCACATATTAAACGTCACAGAATTTAAATATGGAAAAACGGGCATGGATTATACTGCTTCTAAGAGTAATAATATGAAGTCAAACCTGACGTAAGGACAAAATTATTAGAAGACTTCGAAGAAACTCATTCTCGTAGAAATAAAACAAGTGACCACATTTATTAGCAGTGTGTTTTGCTGCTTTGCTGAATTCCATATTACTATTTTCGTTTTGGGTGTGTAGTGAGTTATGTCAACGCAAAGTCAAATAACACTTTTGCGAGCATTATTCATTATGGATAGTCCAATTGCATTTCGAAAAGGAAGTGATTCCGAAGCCAGACGTTGCGCCATTTGCTCCACAATACTGTATGGAATCGGATTGGTGCTTACTCTTGCCTTTTATGCCATGATTTTGGCGTTGGTGATTGTTTTCGCTAAATACGAACTTTATTAGATCAGATAAGTTTATTTTGTAATGATAACCATCTTATAACACGTGATTTAAATGTGTTTGCTCAATATTCACTTACACTGATATTCAAGTAATATACGCTGAAATTGAGAAATAATTATATCAATCTTTATGTTTTTCTAATTATGAATTACAAATGACTTCCTAATTATTCCACTGATTAAACCACTTTGTTGCAGTTAGTATCTGAAGCTATATCGTGCCGCTCATGAGAGAGAGAGAGAGAGAGAGAGAGAGAGAGAGAGAGAGAGAGAGAGAGAGAGAGAGAGAGAGAGAGAGAGAGAGAGATGGGTGGGTGGGTGGTCGTTGATCACAAAGTATAGATAGATAAATCGAATTGCATCGATGGGTAATATTCATCTAAACAGAATATCCGTAAAAAATATATGTAGATTGCGATTTAGCGCCTCTTCAGTACCACATTTTTTCCTTTAAAATCTTTGTTTTTATTTTGTTGCTTTTTGTAATAACTGCATGGCTATATATCTTGTCTCGCTTTTTGTACCACCATACAAACTTTACCAAACTAGATTGATTTATAAAGTGAAGATACGATTAAACTGCGAATATTTGATTTTTCCGTTATGCGATTATTGATTGATAAATGCCTTTGGCGGCCAATGAGTCATTTTCGTTACATGACACAAAGGCCGGTTAAGACCATGTTGGTTGAAACTTCACTCTTTCTTTCACAATATGCAAACAACATTGTCGATATATGAGTAATATTGCACATTTGTTATAAATGTATTATATATTACAATATATTTCGATAGCGTGCATTAACAATTACGTTCTAGATCCGGTAGAATCTGCTTTGCTGAAGCATCTTATTTGGTGAAGGATGATGGCAGTTTGACAATAAACTGTATTGCTCGTTATTTAGCTCGTGTTGTGTAAGATTAACCTCGACGCCTCTTTTGGGTGAAACTGGCCATCTCATTTTCTTACTTGACGCAGTTCATTTAATAATAGCAACATATCTTCTTTCCAACATATTTTGTAGAGCAAACAGTGTGTGTGTATATATATATATATATATATATATATATATATATATATATATATATATATATATATATATATATATATATATATATATATATATCTATACACAGTTTGCTCTACATATATATATATATATATATATATATATATATATATATATATATATATATATATATATATATATATATGGTTGTCATATGTGCAACGGATAAAGTGATTTTTTTCAATTAATAAGACTGAACGATTTTAGTGAGACTTGCAGCTAATCAATCAAATATTCTGCTTCATTTTCGAATCTACAGCAGGTAGTTTTCGAATTAATTTTCTTTCATATTTTGTATCCAATTTGTTTAAGAGAATGGACTTTAAGGTAACCCCTGTTTTTTCCCGAATTTCATTTATACAAATCGAATTCCCTTACCGGGTATTTTAATTATTGTTTTTCCTAATAATAGGGTTCTATTTTTAAGACAACTTTCAAATGTATGCTTTATGTGATACGTGATATATGTACATAACTTTTATTACAATATTTGTATAACGTTGCATTGTTTCTTGATATGTTGTTACTGTTGACATTGCATTGTGATTGATCGGTTTTGATTTACTTTTGAATAACTTTTCATTTCAAAGATTCGAATCATCGGATGACTTTTGAAACTGACACAGCAAACAGTGTATTCTTAGAAATCATCACTAACGTTTCTTTTCGTTATAATCGCTCCGGTAGCCTATTGTTTAGAGCGTCTGCCGCGGAAGAACGTGTTCGTGGGTTCGATCCCTTTGCCGAGTCATACCAACGACTTACAAAAGTGGTACTAACATCTGCCTCGCTTGACGCTCAGCATTAAGAAGTTAGTGTTATGGACTGGTCGGCTTGGTGTAAGGATAATGTGACTGAGTGGGACATCATGCTACATGTCTGAGGCATGATGCCCCAGTGCTAGACATCACTATAAACTGCCTCATTTTAGACATCGTAGCAATATGACTGAAAAATTGTTAAAGCTACATTTAAAAAAAATTTGATTAAAAATTTTAATCAAAGAAACAAAATCTTTTCGTTATGTTAAAAAGGTAAGTGAAGATGTTAAATAATGTGATGTTCAGTTATTACATTTCGACAGAGATACAGTCTGTGTAATCACATTTCGAAAGAGATACAGTCTGTGTACAACCTTATCACATACTTCGACGTGGTTATTAGATTAGGAAACGGAACTGTAAATACAGTTTACACAAGCTAGTCATGTTGATTATTTCTGACAAATATCGGTAATATTCGTCACAGAAGACACTCTCCTTCACCATCCTTCGATGTTTTATTATCCGATTAGTAACTGTTTTAAGAAGAGGGTATTCTTATTTGCAATGTACCCTAAACTCATTAGGGAAAGGGCGAAGAGAGAAACTTACACATGTAACATGTCAAGTGAACAAAACTTGGAATCATTCACATATCTTCACATATCACGCTTGTCCGGATCACTCGATGTGTCTAAAAATATAATTTTCCCTAAATTATATAAAATAAAACTCCCATGCGATCAAGAATCATACAAGTTGCTAAAGCTAATTCAGTGGAGGTGGAACATATCTGTATTCTCGTGCTATCTTGATCTACAATGCACCGTATTGTCGAATCTTAGCATTTCTGATGACGTTATCATGCAGTTTTGAATTTGATGTCCACCGGAACGAAAGGGAAATAACTCTTACATGTAACTTAAAAATCTTATGTGTCTTCAAAGTATTTATATACTGTCCCTTCCTAAAAAAAGAGGAGGCATGAATGCTATGTATGTATCATACAAATTAATGTCAGTATAGATATTTAGTGTACATTTCATAACGAGATATAAATTAAATTATCCGAGAACTATGTATGGTCATACTTTTAGAATTGCTTCCTCATTTAGGAAACACATCTTTCATTATGTAAGCTATTCAAATCAGTATTTCCATATTAATACCTATATCAATTCCATTGTACTTGGTCTTCTTCACGAATAGGGTCATAATTTTTTCATTGTTTTCTTCTTTGTCACTCACTCTAAACACGAATATGAATGTCTTGAATATTACATTCAAAAGGGACAAACTAGCAAGAAAAATATTTTAATGTAAACTATTTTTATAGAAACTAACAACTTTATACCAAAAAGCAATCATAACCAATTTTGAAATAAAAATTACTGAGCTACATCCTGTGTCGTCTGCTCTCGCTTCTGTCAACATTGCTGTTTCTAGTCTCTCTCGCTGACAAAAATCAAATCAAATACTGTAACTCTGTGGAGATAAGATATCAATGACATCAGGTAAGGAACAAGATGATGAAACAACATTTAATTTACTAAACTGTTAAATGGAGAGTTTGATAGAGACATGTTTGAGACATTTGCAAATGAAAATGAAATGATAATTCAGTGTCCAAATGTGAGCTTGTTAGGGAAGACAGATTTGTAAATGAAAATGATCATTTTGTGTCCAAATTTGTACACCATGAGCCTGATTACATATTATAATATATATATATATATATATATATATATATATATATATATATATATATATATATATATATATATATATATATATATATATATAGTAAGCAGAATGCAAACACTTTATAAAAAGACTTTTTGATGTAAGTCTAGCAATAGGATTCTTTCAGTCAAAAATTGAATTCAGAAATTTAAACAAACACCCATCTGAATTGGATCAGCTCCTGGCTGGTTTTCTACTCAGTGTTAGGAGAAAAGATGGACCTACCTGAGTTTGAATCCAACAACATAAGAAGTTTCATCAGCTCCATTGATCTCCACCTTAAAATCAAGAAATATGCACATACAATCATGAGAGGAACATACACAAATTTTGCATTGACAAGGGAAGCTCTCTAACAAGGGGAGCTAACACCATCAGCCGTTTGTCAATGGGAAGATCAATTCTATATTACGACCATCACTGTGCCAATCGTAGCGACAAACCCCAAATGGTTTGCGAAACAAGTCGTTGCAATTAACAAACTAGGCTGCATCATGGAAAAAATGAAAAACCAAATATTCATTATTGTGATGTTCTGGCTGCATTCGTAGTATTGTTATAAATGCAAAGGGCCGCCTTGTTACTTTTCATGAAAAAGAACGCTGCAAATTAAATGTTTGTATGCATATTATTAAACGAATTTGAATGTTAACTATCAGCCTTGTGTTTCAGTTTCATTTAATATTTCTAAAGGAAAAACACGGCAATTCATATGAATGAAGTGTACAGGAAATTAGATTAAAAACAGAATTTTTGTTTGAGCGTACATACATGCGAGCGAGGGGTTGTGAAGAGTTCACTCCCGTAAACTGCACTGTTTATGGCCGTCAGTTTTATCTCCCATATATAAAAAAATTTTGTATATGGTATAAATGAGATATATGTATAGTATGTACGCTGTATTAATTATATACCACTGGTTCTATGAATGTTTCTTTAAATGAAAACTAGTCAAGCTTTTAATGAAAAATGTAAACATCTCGTGCTATATCAGTGATCCAGCAAACCAGTTTGGTAAAGTTTATATGGTCGGATAAAAGCGAGGCAAGATATATAGCAATTAGGGCATAACCGATTAGCATTTTTCTACCGATTTCCGATTCCGGATTTTGGGCATGAAATTTTTCCGATTCCGGATACGATTCGATTAATCGGAAATGCTAAATCCGTATTTTTTTCTACATAATTTCATCTTCCGTTTCCGGGTTTCTGGTATCTGGCTTTGCCGTGTCTAGCATGTTACTTAGTACTTTACCATATCCGGCTTCATTTCCGGGTTTCACCCGTCGGTTCAAATAGATTGTCTCACAGCGTGGTTGTGTTGACCATATTGGACTTTTCTGACTTCTTGTTTAACTTTATTAACGCACTATCGAATGACACGCAGTGTTAGGCACGGTGCTATAGAAATTCAACTTTATTATTTTTATTATCCGAATCGGTCGTTCCTGTCTTGTCCGACTCCGATTAATCGGAAGTTCATACTATCCGGTGGAATCCGATTTCCGGATCAAAAGTCGGTTATACCCTAATAGCAATGTTCCAATTGCAGTTAAAAAGGAAACAAATAAAATCAAAGATTTTAAAGAAGAACCTTTGGTACCGACGAGGTGAGAAATAGCAATGAACATATTGTTTTACGGATATTAAGCGTGTATTATCTATTATACATCAATTCTATCTATCTATCTATCTATCTATCTATCTATCTATCTATCTATCTATCTATCTATCTATCTATCTATCTATCTATCTGTCTGTCTGTCTGTCTGTCTGTCTGTCTGTCTGTCTGTCCGTCCGTCCGTCCGTCCGTCCGTCCGTCCGTCCATCCATCCATCCATCCATCCATCCATCCTTCCATCCATCCATCCATCCATCTGTCTGTCTGTCTTTATGTCTGTCCGTCCATCCATCTATCTATCTATCTATCTATCTATCTATCTATCTATCTATCTATCTATCTATCTATCTATCTATCTACTTGATGAACGATATATCTCTGTCTCTTTATTATTAGCGGCACGAATAGCTTCAGTAGTTAACTGCAAAAGAAATTGTTTCATCAATGGGAACAATCAAGAAGTAATTTGTGTTTTATAATTGTCCACATTTAATTGCCTTTCTTAGACAAATTCTAGAAATTAAAAATCATTTATATATAATTACTTCAAACTGTCACCATGTGTATATGAAATAAGTAATTTATGAAAAAGGCAGTTTGATTAAACTTGAAATAATAATAATAATAATAATAATAATAATAATAATAATAATAATAATAATAATAATACAAGTGGAAACTATTTTGATTCAATTATGCCACGTTGTGACAATGAAATCTACAGTAATTTTTATCATTTTGTAATTATTTATTACTTTTTTATTATTGATTTATGTATTTCGCTATTTAGCTTGCATCGTGAAACAAATACCATTGCATGGCAATATATTGATATAGTTAATTATAGTTTAAAGTTAAATAATATGATGGGTATCATAAAAAATAATATTAACTGATCTAATAAAGTTCTTATTTAGCGAAAATACTCAATAAGCGCAAAATTATGGCATAAAAGGCAAGAGTAAAGACCAATCTGATTCCATAAAATACTGAGGAGCATATGGCCCAACGTCTGGCTTCGTAATTACGTCCTTTTCGAAACGCAATGTCCGATTTATGCATAAGCAAAATAGCTGGCGCACAACAGAAGAACACGAAAAAGAGTACGACTGGACACCTCAGCAAGTCGAAGATTGACCGGTTCCAGAGGTTGTGTTTATTTGCGGCTCAGTCCACAATTGTTTCACCATCATTCTTCTGTTTGCAAGTATAATAATCGGACATGAATTAATGTTTTCTTTTCCAGAGGCTCTTCTCCAGCTAATGCAGATCTGGTAACATTCACACTTCGGAATCCCGTGGAAGAAAGTTTGCTTTTTGTGACCATTTATTTACAAGGATTTTTCGTTAGGTTGAAATAATGTTGAGCATCCTCTTCCTCAGAAAGTTTATTGTTGTAGTAATCATACGGGTTGATGACCAATGATATATGTTTATCATTGTCAACAGACGGTCCATCGATGCAACTTTCATATTCAGCTAGAGATACCTTAATGCTGTCGTGATGAAATATATCTGTCCTCATAATCGCAGTCGGTTGCTCAGTTTTTTGTAAAAATTATTTTGGAATGCTTGATTGAATTTTCAATATCAGAATTAACCCAATTTTAATATGGGGCCCAGAAAACAAGTGAAAATATCTTTTGTAAATGATGGGTTAGAATACTAACAATAGAAACCACCTATGCTTTAGTTAACATATAAATTAAATAAACTAAATTATTCAATGTAACATTAAAATAATATTTTATTACAAATGCTTATTCTCATGCTGCATACGATTTTCATTTTATAATGTTATCGAAATGTAATAATTTAAAGTGAACGTGAAGAAGCAAAGGTGGTTGGGTAAGACAAAATAAGTGGATATCACTATAAACGATATTTGTTTCACTATTTCAGCTCATGGCCAGCGAAGTGTGGAGAGAGAGAGAGATTCAATCATAAGCATTTTTCAAATAGATTTTGTCACGTGAACATACGACATGTTAGGACATTTTAGGTAAAAAAAAATATAATTGAGATTTTGCTGGATCATGGTTTTTTTCCTTTACGAAATAAAGAAAATGCCACTTATTTCAACAGACAGCGACATATATGGCCGATATTATCGGGAAATAAAAAGCGATCAGGGACATTGCAATGCCAATAGTAACAAAAACCTAAGCAACAAAACAACAATATAAAAAACTTTTAATACAACATATGGACATTAAATATATATATATATATATATATATATATATATATATATATATATATATATATATATATATATATATATATATATATATGGCTCATCGTCATGGCTGTCTTCATGAGTCAGTTTCATACAGGACGTGTGTAATCGTTTTATAACTCTTTATTTATCTATGTACCACCTCCTGGTATGTGATAAGGTTGCAAACAGATTGAATCTCTGTGGAACTGTTACAAACGGTAAATTATATCACTAACAATGTTCACGTTGTTATCTTGTTATGTTAAGTTATGTTAAGATGTTCACATCTTAATATATAAACGATACCGAAACGTGTTTCTAAGAAAAAAAAACTGTTTGTTGTGACAGGTTGAAAAACATTTGGCAAGATTATAATATTTGGAACGAAAATGTCTGATTAAAAGAATCTTCTGTATTGAGGAAGTAGTCACACGCGTTGTATATACACGAGGGTTTTGTTTTTTTTTTAAAATGTGAAACCTATTATAAACACGAAAATTGAAAAGCAATGACTAGGTTGTTATGTCCTCATTAAGAGCCCTTTGTTCAAAATTTTCTTTTGTTTAGAAAAATTAAAATCAATTTTTATTTAATATTCTAGATGATTTCGTGGACTAAAGCCGTAATATATTTGTTAGTTACCAGTGTGCTTAAGACTAACTGCACATCTTTTCCGCCTTATAGTTTTGGTCAAAGGATCTACTATCAAGCCGAAGGACGGACGATTAGAGTCACGTCAATGACTCCTTATTGCATGTACAAATCTTACAGTTACTCTCATTTGTAACTTATATCCGTCAATGAGAGAGAGAGAGAGAGAGAGAGAGAGAGAGAGAGAGAGAGAGAGAGAGAGAGAGAGAGAGAGAGAGAGAGATTACGAGTAATAAAAACATCAGCAAATATTGTAGATTTTGTTTGTAGACATTAAAGCAAGTCAGGGTAGGAAAAAAATAGAACCGAAATAGCTATAGAGGAATTCTTTTTCTGATATTACATAAAGCAAATACTATCTATTTCAACAAACAGCTACATAGATAGCATAAATTATAAGAAAATCAAAACCGATCAAGAATAATGCAATGTCAAGAGTAACACCATATTAAGAAGCAAAACAACATTATACATCACTTTAAAACAGGTAGATACATATATCACATATAATGTAAAGCATACATTTGGAAGTTTTCATAAAATAAAAATTAAAAACATTGTTACTACGTTTTTAAGTAAACAAATAATTAAAATACCCAGTAACTGAAATAGATTTATACAATTTATATTCAGCAATAAAGTGGAAACCTTAAATTTCACTCTACTAAAATGGTTGGATATAAAATATGAAACACAAATAAATCGAATATATCCCGCAGTAGATTCCACAATCAAGTAAAATATTTCATTTATTACGCTTATCTCACTACCTTAAATCAATTTAATGAAAATGACAAAATCACTTTAACAAACGTTTCTGCTTAAGACTAGATCCCCATTCTGTGCAATCGTGTCCTCCTTACGGTTTAGGTAACGATCTTTAAAATGGTACTAGTAGCTTTACGGCTTTAACAGTGTAACTCAGCGTTCAAAAGGTTATCGTTAGCACTGGCCGGCAAGCAATTAGGATAATAACTAGGTTGGAAATGAAGCCATATGTCTGAGATACAAGAAACTGCCACACTGCAGATATCCTAGCAATATGAATGAACAATTATCAACGCTACGTTAAAAAATCCTTATCGCACACGTACACACACGTACACACGCACACACACACACACACACACACAATTGGGAATATAAGAAAAATAAAAAATAGTACATTACTGATGGAGGAGCTGGTCGCATCGAACTCATGCGAGTCATACCAGTGACTGATACAAATGGTAAAAGCAGTTGCCTCGCTAGGTCTCTCAGAATTAAGAGGTTAATATTAGGACATAGCTGAATGGTTTCAGGATAATGTGACAGGGTGGGACATCATGCTACACATCTAAGGGCAGATGCCCCAGTACTAGACATCTGTAGAAACTGACACACGACAGACATCGTGGCGATATCAGTAAAATTGCTATTTGTTACTTTAACAATGTAAATCACACCCCCAATCGAAGTAGGATATGCACAAAAAGCCTGCAGCAATAATCATGATTAAAATACGGCAATATTACTGATCACTCTAAAGAATCGATGACGAATATCTTGTGCAGTTGCATTTACAAAAGTTTCCGTTACGCTCATTTATGAGAGAGAGAGAGAGAGAGAGAGAGAGAGAGAGAGAGAGAGAGAGAGAGAGAGAGAGAGAGAGAGAGAGAGAGAGAATGTGTGTGTGTGTGTGTGTGTGTGTGTGTACATGAGTTACAGGCATAAGCATTTGTATTTATATTCCATTACGTGGATATAATTGCATGGCAGGAATAAAACAAAATAGGCTTGAAATAGCTATGGAGTTCTTTTTCAGATACGAAATAAGTCAAATTCTACCAATTTCAAGGGACAGCTACAGATGGCGAATATTAACGGGAAATCAAAACTGATCAAGACATATGCAATTTCAATTATGACAACAAATTAAGAAATAAAACATCACTTTATTTCATAAAACTTATGTACATATGTCACATATCACATAAAATGTAGATTTTAAAGTTTTCTAACAAAATAGATCTTTGCTATTACGAAAAACGATAATTAAAATACCCGGTAAGGGAACTCGAGTTAAACGATTGACATTCGGGAAAATAATCTTAGAGTTCATTCTCTTAAAAAAGATGGATACAAAATATGAAAGAAAATGAATTCGACACATCCTGTTCTATATTAAGAAATGAAGGACAATATATCATTTATTAGCCGCAAGTCTCACTACCCTCGTTAAGTCTTATTAAAATAAAAACTCACATTATCCGTTGCACATACATCAGCCATATATATATATATATATATATATATATATATATATATATATATATATATATATATATATATATATGTGTGTGTGTGTGTGTGTGTGTAGTTTGCGCTCAAACTGTGTTGGAAAGATATAGCCTCGACGCTGAAATTAAATGAATTATACGAAAATGAGTCAGTTTCACCCGAAAGAGGCGTCGAGATTAATCGTATGCAACGCATGCTTAATAACGAACAGTTTATAGTCACATATGCCATAATGTTTCAGCCAATAAGATATTCCATGAAAGCAATTTGTACTTGAACTAGAACGTCAGCGTACCAAAAGCACAATATCGATATATATGGGAGTATAAAAGACATAACAAATGTACAATATTACTCATATATCGACAATCTCGTTTGCATATTGTGAAAGAAAAACTGAAGTTTCAACAGACATGGTCTTGATATGCCCTTGTGTAATATGACAAAAATGACCCATAATGCTTTCAGCAAATTATGTGATCCAACAAGCCAGATTACTCCTTATCTAGAACGTCAGCGCAACGAAATCACACTATCGATATACATGGGATCTAAAGTACATCGACAACAATTGTAAAATATTATCCATGATTGGTCGACAGTGTGCTTTGAGTGATATGAAAGAAAAAGCGAAATTTCAAAGGACATCATCTTAACCTGCTTTTGTGTTACATAACGAAAATGACTCATTGGCCACCAAAGGCATTTATCAATCAACAATGACATTACAGAAATAGCAAATATTCGTAGGTCAATCCTCTCTTCATTTTATAAATACACAAACTTTTGAAACGTTTGTGTGGTCAGACAAAAGTAAGACAAGATATATAGCCATATTCCAATTTCATGCAGTTATTTCACGGATATTCTCCTTGTTTGTATATTGATAGAGTTATTTCAGAATTTCAGCGTATATTACTTGAATATTAGTGTAAATAAATATTGCGTAAACACATTTAAATCAAATTATAAGATTCTTGTCATTACAAAATAAACGTAACTGGTCTAATAAAGTTTGTATTCAGCGAAAGTAATTACCAAGGTAATAATCATGGCATAAAAGGCAAGAGTAAGCACCAACCCGATTCCATAAAACACTGAGGAGCATATGGCCCATCGTCTGGCTTTGGAATCACGTCCTTTCCGAAATGCAATATCCGATTTATGCATAAGCAAAATGGCTGGCGAACAACAGAAGAACACGAAAACGAGTACAAATGGACACCACAACAAATCGTGGATTCTCCGGTTCCAGCGGTTGTGTTTATTTGCAGCTAAGTCCACAATTGCTTCCTCGTCAATCTTCTGTTTGCAGGTATAATAATCGGACATGCCGTTCTGTGATTTCGTTTCCAGAGGCCCTTCTCTGGTCAAATCGGATTTGGAACCAGTATCGTAGAACTGTGTAAATCCTTTATTGACACCATTAAACTCAGATGGAATCAGTGATATAGATCCATCAACTTTTGGTGGAATGCATATTGGGTTGTGTCCATATGGGAAGCCGTTTCCAGCAAAATCATTTTCAGCTACATTGGTCTGACCTCGATCACCTTGAAGAAAATTGCCGCGCTTTTCTCTATTACATTGAATAAAGTTCGCTTTTTGTACCCACTCTTTTACAGGTAGTCTTTCTTGGTTGTCAGAATGTTGAGTATTGTCCCCCTCAGAAAATCTATTGTTGTAGTGGTTATACGGGTTGATGACCAATGCGATTCGTTTATCGATGTCAACAGGTCCACCGATGCAATTGTCTGATTCGAATCGAGAGTACATAACGCTGTCTTGAGGAAACATATTTGTCGTCGTATTCATAATTGGTTGTTCAGTTTTAATTCGAAATTAGTTAGGCAACGATACAGGCCTCTGCAATATTTTAAGAAGTTAATTACAGCTGTATAAAGAAATTCTTTTATAAAGAAACTTCTAAATATTTCTGTTTTAACGAGGAATAACAATTTTGACTTTCCAGAGAAGTTTCGTAAATATTTTCTTCACCACAGACTTATTTTCAAATGTTCGCCACAAAATCATATGCACAAGTACAATCTAGAAATTCCTCTATGTTCTTGAACGTATTTGTCAAACCCTTTGCTTAGAGGATCCTTCCTTTTTGGAACAACGAAAGATAAAATACGAAAATAACACAAAGTCGCATTGATATTTTCACAAAATTCCTCTCGCCAACCGGTTGCAAGTATTATTTACCGATGAAACTAGTTGTATATATACCTGCCCATGTATCAACATCAGATTGTTTACGTCACGTCTGGTTGAACATACATAGTTCCTTATGGTATCATGCTGTTTTGATCAAGAAAGGCTGGTGTCAACTATAAACAATGTACCTAGGTAAACATGCTAAATCTATCAACACTAAATATCAAAATCAATATCAACACAAAACAACTGTGCGTTTATTTTAATGTTATCAAATTATTCAAATAAGTTGGAGGTGTGTGCATGTTTCCGTTGGCTCGTTGATTAACCCGATAGAGTGGCGGACTCGCGGGTATGTTGTATCCTTCTTTTCTGTCTGAACGTGTTTGCTGTTGCAGTAATACCTTTTCAAATATTTATATCTGCTTTTAAGTTTCATTATTATTCACGCAGATGTTTAAGACAATACATGTTTAAGATTATTGGACCATGTGGGATGCATAGCATGAGTTCAATTGTGATTGGACTGTGTGGAAAGTGCTGTCAAACTCCCATCCCAACCGCCCCCGAAACCGACTTTAAGAATATGGAATGCAAGACAGATGGAAAAGACAGGTGAGATTACGTAACACACGCAATGTACTGGTGAAGCTATTATATATATATATATATATATATATATATATATATATATATATATATATATATATATATATATATATATATATATATATAGCTTTGTCGTTAGATTAGTGGAATGGAATAGTCCCTGAAAGTATCAACTTGTCCCTAATACTACAGATGTGCATCAAGTACTAATACGTGGAGCTAATTGATTCAAGGCGTAAATTGCGTCTGCGATGTTCGTTTTAGTTTAGTGTACTTGTGAATGACGATATAACAAGTATCAATGTTATTTAACGGATTTTTGTTGGAAGGAATTGTATTTTGAAAATAAATATAGCAGCATGTTATCTATGAAAACAAGTATATTTGGTTTGCCTGTAATAGTAGCCGCATCATTTATGTCTCAACAGCTATGGGGGATGTAGAGAAAAGATGCTTTGTTAACTTTCAGATTAAATCTGTTCACTTGAATCAATATTAGATGCATATCCTCAATGTAATTTGTAACTAAACAAGCGCATGACAAATTTACACACCCACCCACTGACACCAAACTTATGAGATCTGAAATGTTTACAAATGGCTGGGGTATTTTCAGTTTCAGCCTGAAGGTATCTAATATTTATGAATTAAAGAGTCTGAGGAATGTTGTTTGTGTTTTGTATTAAACGCTATTTTTTATCTGATGATAGCCGGCTGACATTATAATCAGGAGCTGTCACTTTTTAGACGAACACGTTCGACGGATTAAAAACAGTTGTACAAATATTGTGAAACAAGACCCGAGGCTTGATTAACGGTACTAATATCAACTGTTCGTTAAAAAGTTATCATAATGGCATTGCCTTGGTCGCTTCTGTTCAACACATTACTTTTTGGTAAAAGTATTCAGCGATGCGTAACTTTTACTGACTCCATTACATCAACTGTGATATCTTGGCCTCGCTTTCTGCCTTGATAAAATATTGCAGGAAACAAATTCTAATAGCTGTTCTTATTCAGTTATTGGAAGATGACATGTTTATTTGTTTATTTATTTATCTTTTTTTATCGCAATCGACACTATATTCCTTCAAATACATAGGAACTGTGATGATTGTTGTTGTCGTATTAGGGCTTAACGCCATTTTTCTGCACAAGACAAAGTATCAGCCGATGCGTATTTTTTTTTTCTTAAACCATTCACCGCTGCATGCTTCACATGTGACGTCTTCGCCTCTTACTCTGCCTAAATAACATCTTGGACGCGGTCAATTGTAATAGAACGAGTATTTGTTTGTTTGTTTGATTAGGATTTTTAACGTAGCTTTAACAATTTTTCAGTCATATCGCTACGATGTCTGCTGTAAAGCAGTTTAAAGTGATGTCTAGCACTGAGGCATCATGCCGCAGACATGTAGCATGATGTCCCACCCAGTCACATTATCCTGACACCAGGCCGACCAGTCCTAACACTAACCTCTTAATGCCGAGCGTCAAGCGAGGCAGCTGTTAGTACCATTTTTTTAAAGTCTTTGGTATGACTCGGCCGGGGATCGAACCCACGACCTCCCGCTTCCGAGGCGAACGCTCTAACAACTAGGCCACCGGAGCGGTTAATAGAACGAGTGAGAAGAACAGTTGGAAGGAGAAAAAAAAACAGTAACGAAACTGGATAGCTGCATGTATAATAAGAATTGTACTACTTACATAGCCATACAAAATTTGGAACAATAATAATTTAATTATTTCTATAACTTGTGAGAATTTGTAAAAGAGAATTGTGTTCGTATTGTGTATCAAATGCTTTATATAAATTAATTATTTTACTGCCTTTAATGACACCTGAAAGTCTTTAAAGTCTTTTTTAAATTTACTTACAAGAAATAAATGTGTGATTCTTTGCAATAATCCAACTGGCACAATTTTTTTTTGCTTGCGCTTAATTGTATTTTGTTATTTTGATAATTATAATTGCATCAAAATCATCTACTAAAAAGAGTTCTCGAGATGTGGTTTAATTGCTAATGGCATGGAAATTTGTCATCAGTGGTATAAATATGTAAATCCTTTAAAAAAAGAGGTGGAAGGACATCTGGGAAACTATAGAACCTTGAAGAAATCCACATTTTGTCAGTAAAGAGGATGACCCCAGAAATAATTTTCCCTTCCTGGAAGGTAAGAATCAAAAGCCATATAAACAAATTATCTGCGATATTATGTCTTGCATTTCTAATAAATATTTCGCGATATACTAAACTAATTTCAATTTTAATATGTAAATATTTTCTCGAATTTGTTTCTGAGATCTGTAGCTGTATTTACTGATCAAGTGTGGACTGTTTCGAATGAATGCTTTTCTCTGAACGATCATTTTGCATCATGAAGATTATATTTATTTAAAATCGGTTAAGATTCGAATTTCTTGTCCATAGAAACCACGACAATGCTGGAATCAAAATTATCAATGTGTGTACCCGGATATATCTGGATATAGGTCTGTTATTTGTTAAAATACATCACCAGTGCTGTTTTATTTGACTTAAATATGTATTCTTCTCTTAGGATGTTCTTTTCCTTCAAACGTTATATGAATTCTTTTAATTTTGCAACGTTCCTAATTAATAGTACACTTAAATCTAAATGTACACTTCAATCCAAGAGTACACTTAAATCTAAATGTACACTTCAATCCAATAGTACACTTCAATCCAATAGTACACTTAAAGCTAATACTATATTCAAGTAAGGCTTGATACACTTGTATAAGCAGAGGACCCAAATACAACATAATCAAAAAGCTTTATCACTCTGATAATTGAACGTTTCAGACGAACTTTATATATATATATATATATATATATATATATATATATATATATATATATATATATATATATATATATATATGAATTTAACATTGAGCAACCCTATTATAGGTTTATAGTGTGAAATTATAATCGTAAACGTTGAATAATATTTTCTTCTAATCCCGTGTATAGTTATCAATATATCTCAATTTTATAACTTTTTCTTCTCGCAGTTTCTTTGTATGTATGTATGTATGTATGTATGTATGTATGTATGTATGTATGTATGTATGTATGTATGTATGTATGTATGTATGTATGTATGTACGATGTCTTGCCAAGGTTCACCGATTTGAGAAGTAATGTCACTGTATCAACACCACAATTCTTGATAAAAAAAAATATAAACCATATTGTAAGAAACGCTCTCGTGAGCTGCGCACAATATTTTGTATAGTGTACATGTGTGAGTGTGTGTGCGTGTTTATGATTATGTATCATTATATGTAATTGGGACTTTTAACGTAGCTATAACAATTTTTCAATCATACCGCTCCGATGTCAACAGAGTGGCAGTTTATAGTGATGTCTAACACTGGGACATCATGACGTAGACATGTATCATAATATCCCTCCAAGTCACATTATCCTAAAACCAGGTTGAACAGTCCATAACACTGACATGATAACAAAACGAGACTGGCGAGGCAGTTGTTGGTACAATTTTTGTAAGTCTTAGGTATGACTCAGCCGTAGTTCGATCCAACGACCTCCCGCTACCTTGTAGGACGCTATAACGACCAGGTCACTGGAGCCGTAAATATATTGTGTTCATGGACCGAAACGGACATTCTTGGAAGCAAAAGTAAAACAATTCTAAAACAATGCTGATTTGGCGGTGCTTCCCCTTTCCAGGTGTTCGGTGATGTAAAATTAGTTTTGCTGCTTTGGTAGTTATAATCGGTAATTTACTCAAGGAATGAGTTCTGTCAAGGAGCACTTAGTTCGAAATTGAATTCATAATGCTAAAGATTTAGTATGCGCATACCATTTTGTTTTTAAGTTATCTAAATGTAATAATTTCGAGTGAATGTGAAGAAACAAAGATGGTTGGGTCAGACAACAAGTGGATATCAGTCCACCAAATAACAATGTTAAGCCATGGGAATCAAACTAATACTTCTTGATAGTTTTCACTACTTCAACTCATGGCCAGCGAAGTTTCCATTATTTTCTTACAGTGACATTGTTGTTATATTGTGTTACGTTTGGGGCCATTTTCATGGTCTTAGTAAAGCATGCTATACGTGAGCTTACTATTTACTTTCAGGATACATCTCTTTGCAGTGACATTTGTGTTTTGTGTACTATTTGGATTCAGTATGCAATATTCAGTATGCATTTTATTGCAGTATGTATTTGATTTCAGTGTAATATTTGTGTTTCGTGTTTATTTTATTTTGGGTTACTATTTGTATTTAGTGTACATTTGTTTGCAGTGTATTAGTTGTTTCCGGTGTACGTTTTATTTAAAAAAGCGATAACTGATGTGTGTGTGTGTGTGTGTGTGTTTGAGAGAGAGAGAGAGAGAGAGAGAGAGAGAGAGAGAGAGAGAGAGAGAGAGAGAGAGAGAGAGTCAGATAGAGAAAGAATAGTTTCAAGAGTTTCCAGCATAAATATTTATGTTTATAGATTTTTTCACGTGAACATTTTGCATGATAAGAACTGTTAAGGATAAAGCAGCATAGAATTGAAATATTGCTGAATCAGGGCTTTTTTCCTATAAGAATACGAAAATTCCACTTATTTTTAACAGACGGCTACATGTGCGTTTGCAACATACATATAAAATAAAGACACATTCAGTATCTCAAGTATTTGATATTGAATCAGGAAAGCAAAATTTATAAAGTTCTTGCATATTTTATTTTATTTGGGGGAGGTCTTATAGTTGGCATTCTACTTAACAAATGATGTAACAAATGCAAGTCCCACCTGATGCATGGATAAAAGAGCATTACTTTGAACTGTCATTGTTTTGCTTAGGCACAAAAGTTAAGTATACTGTGCTGGCTGAAACAATAATCACAGCTGGTTTTGTCTCTCCCCCACCGAGAGGACCAGTAATTGCATATTTAAGTTGTGTCTACATACCTCACATGCTTTCTTTATGCAGTTTCCCATTTATAGCTATGTAACGTATGTGGTTCTATGAACAATTTATTTTGCGTTTTCAGTTCATGTACTTGAAAAAGATATATGTAAGCATTTACTACTGTTTACTGTTGTATGAAACCAACATTACAGTGGATAATCCTTATCTTCTGATTTCTTTTGATATATATATATATATATATATATATATATATATATATATATATATATATATATATATATATATCAACAGATCTTCTAGGTATGTAGTCTATGAAAAATAATTTATTTGAAATGTCAGAGTAATGTAGAATATTGAATGAACATTGGTCCAGTCAAAACTGCAATCCTGATACATTAACTATAAGCTAAATCAACAATATAGATTTTGCTTGATGATATAAATAAAATTGTCTTATCAATATGGGGTCACCATGACAATAGAGACCAGCTTTAGGTGCTATAGATGCTATGGGTATTGACTGTGGCATTCTTTCAGAGTATCTGGTAGAGTGTCAACATCACATCACCAAACGCATGAATTGATCCTTGCACATCACCAAGGCATTAATTAATAATTAAATGAACCTTTGTTGGAGAATTAAGAGTGGACAGAACCTTGGCTTGATCCCAGGAAGGATGCCCAAATACTGAAAACCTTGACGCAGGTGCTCTTGGACCAAAGGTTGCTAAACAGCGTGGAGATGTACTTCGTTTAGGTATGCTATTTCAGGATTGCAACAATTGCATGGTATATAAAATAAAAATGTGAATACCGCTTCAATTATTTGTTTTCTCAACTTAAGAATACATTACTGTATATATCTACCATTTGAAGAGCTGAATAAATTAGCATTCATACGATATATGCACATGATACATGTACAGTGATTCTCCTTTCCATGTCTTTGGTAAGTTTGGGTATAATACATGCATATAAATAATTCCATGACACTATCAATAAACACTTCAGTAAAGATTTTATGTATGCAAACTTTTACAAACAGTAATAATTTGTTAATAATAATGTTAATCTGTTAGCAGATTACAAATGAAATATGTTACAAGATACGTGTTTTTCTTAATTTCAGAAGCACTGTGGATGATCAATCATGAACCACCATCAGCCCTAATTTTGGAGAAGAAGACCTCTTGACCTTAGTTATGTAAAACATGAAACAGTGTCTGATATATGGTAATGTCTGCTAAGTCAGGTTACACTTTATATAATATCTTGTAAATATCAGTAGTTGAGAATGAAATAATGTACAATGCTGTATCAGAATGTGCTGAAACCATTTTATTTTGATTATTTATGAGCTTTGTACTCAAATTGTTCATAGGCAGAAATAGGCTGGTGTTAAAAAATCTGAACGAAAGCATTATTGTTTGATGCAATAGTATGTGCAGTTACAAGAAAACAAAGAATGAAGTCAGTTGTATCCATTTATATACAAATTCATACATGCACGAAAGTGTTTATTTCATGCAAGCTTAGTCATGAAGTCAGTGTATTGTCCATATGGATATTCTTCATGTATCTGCCAGAAATTTCAAGAGGGAATTACATGTCTCTTCCAGATCCGAGCCTTCATTGTTGCCGTATTAGGAACTGCCTATAGACAACATGTCAAGAAGTCAACTTTGTTGTTGAAGACAAGAAACACATCCAGTAAGTACATCCTAGCCAAGGCAAGTACAACCGTATCAAGGACCAGGAAGTGAAGATTCTGAAAAAGTACTCCAATTTGGAATATGCTATTTCTGAAATGGAAAAATATTTATTAAAAAAATAATAGGAACAGTATTCAAATCTTATTCAGCAAATTCCACTGTAAAACACACATCGACCAAAACAGCTCACGGTTTTTATTTTGACGTGAGTACTGAAAGGTCCATCACAATTAGAACTAATATTAAATGTAATTTATGTTACGATAGACACCTCAAAGTGTTTGGCGAGCATTAATATAAGTCAGAGACTCCTGCTTTGGATCAAACAGGAATGGCTGATTGCAGATGAAGATAATATTTACGAACGAAGTGTATCCTTGTAACATCATCAGCTTAGATTTGTTAAGCATAGTGAGGTACCCACACAGATTGCAGGTAATGAAAAGAATCTACTCGATGAGTAGCAATTGTAAATAAAAAAAATGTCCTTATCATTTGCATATGTATACATATTTTCGGACGGCTTACGGTTTTAAAATTCATTCACAGTGGTTGCAAAGAAATAATCTAACCATATATTTCATTTGGTAGACAGTTTCGCTAAAAGTCTTGAAACTTCTTACATTAAATAAACTCTTTAGCATGTTCAGAATAATGCAATATGAGACAGTATGCATTCTAAACAAAACAGCAAACTTTATATATTCATTATCGCAAAATTGATATGCAGAGCTGTCACTTACAACACCTATTCCAAGTATGTGGGCTACTTTCTACATTTTACACACACAATTCTGGTAATCCTGTGTTAGGGATTGGGTGAAACCCACCACACTGAAGTTAACAGTTTTGTCTATCACTGGTTCATTTCACGTATTCGTAATGTTAGTGAAATAATATTTAAAAACAATTTTAATGTCAGTGTCAGTGAGTGAATTTGGTATCAGAAGTGAGTGAATTTTATTTGTGCGATCTTTGTGTGTTACCCCAATGAGTTCATGGAAGACTTTCCGAAGGGAGTTTGTGTTGCTCTTTGTGTCTTTAAGCATTGATTCATAAAACGTTTTTTAAGCTTTTATAATGATACTTGTTTTGCTATTTCACCATAATTCATATTGTGCATGGTTTTCCATAGCCTTTCATTGGTCTCATGTCTTCACAGTATCTAGGATTTCAGTGGTAAAATCAATTAGTTTGGATTTCTTACTTTACTCAATGTACTTTCAGAGGTGCATGCTTAGAGACTACATCATAAAATACGTCAGTCCACACCCTCAGACCTTCATCTATATCACCAAAAGTTTGGATAATATTCTATGGAACTTTATATAGGTCGTCTAGAAATTGTTCATTACTTCAATTTTGTGAAGATCTGTAAGTGATCGATTTGTGTGTATTTTTCCCATTTCTCTTGTATTTAGGCCTTTTTGTCAAACGTTAGGATAGTGGTCACTAAGACCAACATTTGGTGGATTAACATTACCCACATTGTCTGGGAGGTTGGGATAAATGTGATCAATAAGAGTGCTTAATATTTGTGTTACCCTTGTGAGCTTACTTACCAGCTTCACTAGGCCATATGATTAAATAAATTCCATCCATTTACTATTTATTTGGGTATTAAGTAGGTCCTTATTTACATTGCCAAGTACATATGTTTCTCCTTTGAAAGAACATTTTCTATTTGTTTCAAAACGTTACTATTCCATGTTACTTTGGAGGAAAGTTGCCTATAAATAAAACCAGCTAGGAACGATTTTGCATTATTGTGAGAAATCTTCACCCAAATACTCTCAATTTCATGTGACTCCAAGTCAGGTCAACTTTCTGCATTTATATATTCCCTAATATATACAAGGCCCCCCCCCCCCCTCGCTGTATCTCTGTCCCTGTGTAGTGATATCTTGCAGCCTTGATAGTGAAATATATTATAATTGTGGTTAGCATTTAATTTGGTTTTAGTGAGTCCTAAATCATGCATATTATTTTCGTTGGAAGACAACAGTAATCTAATTTGTTCTATTTTGTCTAATATATATTGTACATTTACGTGACCCATGTTCAAACTTTCTGTATTTAGCTCCATCTCAATTATATGCATGTCTTCATGCAGTGGGGTACTCCATGAGATTGTCTCCATACTACTTATATCAGTACGGTATTTTATAAGGTGGCCATGTATTTTCTACAGTATCTGTGCATAATCTTTCTTTATCAAATGATATTGGGATGGTGAAGTGAGTAGCAACAAAAAGTAAGCAGGTTAAACATGCATTGCTTGGTAAATTAAATAATTCTAAAATACAAGTATCATTTTCTAAGTTGTGTAAAACATCACTGACTTAAATATTAGAGTCTTTACCAAGTTACTTAGTACCAAACATTACGTATCAATACTTGTTTTGCAAGTTATAAATAAACAATTACCCTCATTCTTGTCTGCCTTTGAACTGTCTGTAAACCTTGGTCATCTCTGTTTTCAAGCTGCTAAGCATGTCTTCCTTATCTTGTCCCTCTGGTTCGTGGTCCATTCCTCCCCCCCCCCTCTCTCTCTCTCTCTCTCTCTCTCTCTCTCTCTCTCTCTCTCTCTCTCTCTCTCTCTCGTAAAGGTCGCTCTGGAACTGAGCTTGAAAGTGAGCTGATTTAAGTCTCTCTCATGTATTTTCATAGGTAAAAGTAATTCATAATTTGACGACAAATTTATTCATGATTACTTCTGAAACTTATAGGAATATAATGCTAACCCAGAATCAGAAATTAATCATGAGGTTGTGATGTGATGGATGTTTTCTGGGCTGGGGCAGTTCAAGTGTTTGGGAGTGGTCCAACATTTCAAAAGAGCCCATACTTCCCTCAGTGCGCACAATACACAGTCAATATGCGCACGAATAAAATGGTGGTCAAACTTCAAGTGACTGTACTTGTGTGTGTGTGTGTGTGTGTGTGTGTGTGTGTGTACTTTTTAAAATCTAGTCCTTAGGTTTGGACCTGGGTTCCATCTTCCAGTCGCAGATTTATAAAAAAAAACAACTGTTATTAATAACCTTTTTTGAATGTAAAGTATTAACTTGGATAAGTAGAAGACGAATTCTTTTCCGCTTTGTTTGAAAGGTAGTTCTACATACATGTCAATGTTTCCTCTCAAAATTAAAATTAGAAAGGAAAAGGACAAGGAGAAAAGAACGAGATCAGAAGATCGTATTCTCCGTGGTTTACATTTTGTGCGGTCTCATAGCGTTCTTGTATTTTTTTACGTCATCATCTTCAGTGTGTGTGTGTGTGTGTGTGTGTGTGTGTGTGTGTGTGTGTGTGATTCGTTCGAGATCTGCCGGTCCATGCCGAGCGAAATTTCAATATGGAGAAGATAGATTCGTTACTCTACCTACGAAGGTTTTGGAGAGCAGGCACTATATAACGAGAACGTCTACGTATTTGATATTACCCCATAATTTGCTTTTAAATAGTATTTAATCAGTTGATATACATAAATGTCCTAACATTTGCGCAAGAAAATTCACCCTCAGCTGCAGTATTGTGCCTTTAATTGACTATCATGATATTGCATTAAATATGAGCATTTATGTTGTGCCCGAGAAGCAGAAGAGCGTCATCTCTGACTCGGGAGGTCCAAGGTACGAACCTCTGCTGACTCATACCAGTTACTGATTAAAATGGTACTAGCAGTTGTCTCGCTATGTTCTCAGAATTAACATCTTACTATTATGACTGGCGGCCTGGTTTCGGGATAATGTTACAAGGTGGGACATCCTGCTACACATCTAAGGAAAGATGCCCCAGTACTAGACATCTGCAGAAACTGCCATCACGGCAGACATCGTGGCGATAACAGTATAATTGCTGAAGTAAATTTAACAATGTAAAACACACAAACAATAGAAGTACGATATGCGCAAAAAGCCTGCAGCAATAATCATAATCACTATACGGCAATAATCATGGTCACTATACGGCTATAATCATGATCACTATACGGCAATAATCATGATCACTATACGGCAATAATCATGATCACTATACGGAAATAATCATGATCACTATACGGCAATAATCATGATCACTATACGGAAATAATCATGATCACTATACGGCAATATCAACAATAACTATATTGAGTCGATGACGAATATCTTATGTAGTTACATTTAGAAAAGTTTCAGTTACTCTCATTTTTAAGTAAAAGCTTTCACACACACACACAGAGAGAGAGAGAGAGAGAGAGAGAGAGAGAGAGAGAGAGAGAGAGAGAGAGAGAGAGAGAGAGAGAGAGAGAAAGAAAGAAAGAAAAAGAGAGAGAGAGAGAGAGTTACCAGCAAAAGCATATATATTTAGATTTTGTTACGTGGATATCAATGCATGGTAGGGAGGGATAAAATAAAATGGAATTTAACGAGTTATGGAGGAGTTCTTTTTCTTACACGATATAAATCAAATACTACCTATTTTAACAGACAGCTACAGATGGTGTGTATTAACGGGAAATCCAAATGTCAATAGTAACAACATATTAAGAAACAAATCCATGCTATATAACTTTTTAATAAAAAGTATGTACATTTGTCAAATGTCATATAAAATATACATTTGAAAATTGTCTTAAAATAGCGAGTTTTGTTATTAATAAAACAATAATTAAAATACCCGGTGAAAAACTCAATGAATACAAATGACATTCGGGAAAACATTGGTCACCGTAACTTCAATCTTTTAAATAAAATGGATACAAAATATGAAAGAAAAAAAATTCGATGACGTCCCGCTGTAGGTATCGTGCTCATTATCATCTCAGCGCTTACCCATTATGCTAGTTTCCGCTACAAAATATGTTGGAAAGTATAGCCTCGAAATGAATTGAGTCAAGTATGAAAATGAGTCAGTTTCACCCGAAAGAAGCGTCGAGATTAATCTTATGCAACATATGCTTAGTAACGAACAGTTTAATGTCACATCTGCCATATTGCTTCAGCAAATAAGATGCCCCCGCAAAGCCGATTTTACCTGAGTTATTTCGTTAGCGTACCAAATGCAGACAATCGAAATATATGGGAGTATAAAATACATTTATATCAAATGTGCAATATTACTCATATATCGACAATGTTGTTTGCCTATTGTGAAAGAAAAAGCGCAGTTTCAACGAAAATGACTCATTGGCAACTAAATGCATCAACAATCACATAAAGGAAATAGCAAATATTCGCAGGTCAATACTCTCTTCATTGTATAAATACATCTAGTTTGGTAAATTTTGTATGGTCGGAGAAAAGCGAGACACAATTATCAATGCGACTCGATTTATCTATCTATCTATCCTAACTGATGGACAAACTCTCTCTCTCTCTCTCTCTCTCTCTCTCTCTCTCTCTCATTAGCGGAACCGTATAGCTTCAGCATCTAAATTCAACAAATTGGTTTCATCAATTTGAATAATTAAGAACCCGTCCAAGTTCACAGGTTCTAAAAATTGCACATATTCGTTTAGATTTCCTAGATAAAGCCTGGAGATAAAATCAGTCATATATATATTACTTAAATATGTCACCATAAATGTATGAAGAAGGATTTAAGAAAATAATCAGAATAATTAAAAAGCTATTCATATATGAACATTTATGACATTAATTCCTTTGCATTTAACAAAGAAAATATATTTAGCTTTAAACTATGCAATGTAATAATAATAATAATAATAATAATAATAATAATAATAAACCACGTGGGGAGGACCAATTTTAATTAATATGCCTTTTTTGACAATTAAAAATATACTGTTAGGTTTAATATTTTCCATTTATTTATTAACTGATTTATTTATTTATCTTTTTCCGTGTTTAGTTCTAATTTATTGTGGTCGAAACACTTATATAATTCTATATAATATTGATGGACATAAATATATTTCATTACATTGTAAAATAACATTTTTTCTTTGTAAGCATATCGTTCAAGTCTGCATCGTAAAACAATTAGCCATTACATAACAGTAGATTGATATATTTATTTCCGAATTTCGGCGTATATTACTAAAATATGTGTCAGGGAATTAAATCAAATTATATGAAGGATATCATAACAAGATAATATTAACTGATCTAAAACAGTTCGTATTTAGCGAAAATAATCACCAAGGCAAAAATCATGGCATAAAAGGCTAGAGTAACGACCAATCCGATTCCATACAATAATGAGGAGCACATGGCCCAACGTCTGGCTTCGGAATCACGTCCTTTTCGAAATGCAATGTCCGATTTGTGCATAAGCAAAATGGCTGGAGCACAACAGAAAAACACGAAAAAGAGTACAAAAGGACACCACAAATAATCGTGGATTGTACGGTTCCAGCGGTTGTGTTTATTTGCAGCTAAGTCCACAATTGCTTCCCCATCAATCTTATGTTTGCTAGGATAATAATCGGACATGCCGTTATGTGATTTCGTTTCCAGAGGCCCTTCTCCGGTCAAATCGGATTTGGAAACAACATCATAGAACTTTGTGTATCCTTGATTGAAACCATTATTCTCAGATGGAATCAGTGATATAGATCCATCAACATTTAACGGAATGCATATCGGATTGTGTCCATTTTGAAAGCCATTGCCAGTAAAATTATTTTCAGCTCGTTTGTAGAGATCTAGACCAACTTCAAGCGAATTCGTGCCCACTTTTGTATTTTCTTGAAGAAAGTTCGCTTTTTGTTCCAATTCTTTTACAATAGATTTCGTTTGTTTGGCAGAATGCTGTCCATTTTCTCCCTCAGAAAACCTATTGTTGTAGTAATCATACGGGTTGATGGCCAAGGCGATACGTTTATCATTGTCAACTGAAGGTTCACTGATGCATTTGTCCGATTCGAATCGAGAGTCCATAACGCTGTCTTGAAAATGCATATTTGTCCTCGTATTCACAGTCGGTTGTTCAGTTTTATGTTGAAATTACTTAGGCAACGAGAAAGGCCTCTGCAATATTTTACGAAGTTAATAACAGCTGAATCAATAAATTATTTAATAAAAAAAAAACAACTTCTAAACATTTGTGTTCTAACAAGGAATAGCAATGTTGTCTTTTCAGAAAGGTTTCCTAAAGATTTGCGTCACCACAGATTTCTTTTCAAATTTTCATCACAACAACATATGCAAACACTCAATATAATGATGGCTGTCTATTCTTGGACCTTATGCACGTTCATTTGAAACCCTTTGCTAGAGGAATCTTCCTTTCTGGATAAACGAATGATAAAATACAAAAACCATACAAAGTCGCATTAATATTTTCACAAACTTCCTCTTGCCAACTGGATGACTGGATGCACGTGTGATGTACCGATGAAAACGAATATTTCACTCTCTTGTTATGTTGGCTATATAGGAATCTAGATGTATATATACCCACCAATGTATCAACATCAGATTGTTTACGTCACGCCTGATTCAACAAACATTGTTAAAACATTGGATCTTGCTGTTTTGACCGAGAAACGTCGCTGTCGACTATAAACAAAGTATCTAGGTAAATATCAGCGTGAAATACTTTTTCGAACCAACTCTGCGTTTATGTTAAAGTTATCAAAGGATATTTTAAATAAGTGGGATGTGTGAGCGTGTGTTTGTGTGCGTGTGTATTCGTTAGGCTGTTACTTAAGGGGATTAGGGTGGAGTTATGTTTTGTAGCCATCTCTGCTGTCTAACATGTTTACGTTTGCAGTAATACCTCATCAAATATTTATACTACCTTCTTTAAGGTATGCTATTTAATCGGCAGATGTTTAAGACATTAAATGTTAGAGATTATTGGACCATCTATGATGCGTAGTGTGGATACAAATGTAATTGGACTGTGTTCCAAGCGTTGACAGTCTCCCACCCAAACCCCCATAATTCCGAGAATAGTAATATGGAATGCTGAGCGACAAGCGAGGCAGCTGTTAGTAGCATTTTTATACGCTTTGTTAACACTGGGCAGAGGATCGAACCAAAGACCTATCGCATCAGAGGAGGACACTCAAACCACTAGGCCATCAAATCGGTTTGTGAGGTTTAGTTTTCTATATAAATAAGTACTGTATTCAATATAAAGTCCTCAAAAAAGTTTTATAAATGAATTTAGAAGTAGTTTTAGAATGTAATTTACCATAATATTGTTTATTAATAAGTGTATATTTTAAAAAATGCTTTGTTTTCATTTTATTAACTTGTACGCATTGAAACGGGTGCATTGTTTAGTATATAATACAATATATTATTTTTGTTTCAATCAGAAAACAGCTGCAAATCAATTGTATCAATGAATCTATTTTAATCCATGTACGATATGTCTAGGTTCTTGTCAGTTAAAAATACATATCAAAGCCTACCACCCTTTATTGTGACAAGACGTTAGATATTCCATATATTTCCATTGAAAATATTCACTTGACACTTTCTACAGCTTACAAAAACCAATAATGTCCAAAATGTAGTTCTTAAGTATAATACATAATACATATTTCAGATGTTGAGTGAAAACTGGTCAGATTACCTAACATAAGCAATGTACTGGTTAAGCTATTGATGTTATAACTGATCGTATGTAAACCATGGTCGTTTTGACGTTTTATATATATATATATATATATATATATATATATATATATATATATATATATATATTGATTTAGATCAAGAGACAAAACGACCCTTGAGATTTTCCATTACATTATGATATTGTATTCAAATTAAGCGACACTTTCTAGAGAAATCGCAGGAAGCAAAAACAAACTCACTAATTATATAGTTCGCAAAATGTATTCAGAAACGGTGCTTAGTTAAACTTGGTTTGAAACGGCTCTTCTGTCTCACAATACCCCAGTGGCTTCACTAGGGTTGGTGTCACCCGGTGCGGTAACTAATGGTGTCACCCCCATGGACCACCTTCTGTAACATACCATACAAAAACTTTATAGACAGTTATTTTGGTGTCACCCCCTCTGATGGTGTCACCCGGTGAGGTCCGCACGCCCCTAGCGACGCCACTGTGATCGGTTATCCGCTTATCAAATCCGACTAGACCGAGCAGTGTGTGCTCTGTAAAATTTACAATTTTTCATTTGGTGTCACCCCTTTGAGATGGTGTCACCCGGTGCGGTCCGCACCCCCCGCACCCCCATAGCGACGCCACTGCGTATTCCCCTTGACTTTTACAGACTTCTTGATAGTACACCCAATTTCAACTGCTGAAAAACAGACATACATAGATATAGACACATAAAGTGTGCATGTGTGATCTTTATTTCTGTTATACATAGCAATACTGGGACTCAAAATTCATATTTAGGTTGTTCTCTACGTAAAGATATTTCATTCAAATGGTACTTGGTAAGGCAAGGGATCTCTGTCGAGAGACCGTCAATACAACAATTTTGGTAACAAGTGGCAACAATTTGAATAAAAAGTGTTTATAGTCGCATGAGCTGAATATCTGTAACTACTTGCGAACTATATGTTGTAAATTATTGGTTTTTATAAGCTGTTGAAAGTGTCAAGTATTCAAAGTAATAACTGTAAGAGTTACTGTACGGAAATAATGACGGTGTGATTGAAATTATATGTAGATCTCTCCACGAAATACTACTACTACTACTAATACCTATTGAGAACCAAGCAGCTCATGGCAAATCGTTTATACACTGATAACGTTATTTTCTTACGATGCCTTTGGGTCCTTTTTATCGTGACTATACTGTTGTTGATAATAACCATGCACACCAGTATGTGGGTCCACGCATGGATGATTTTATTTAGGAGGATACACTTTTCCATAGATACGACGTATTATTTCATGTAACAAAGCATTCAATTCTTGGGGCTCGGGGTATGTCTTTTTCCAGACATGTTTCTTCACCGAAATTTACTTCATTTTTGCAGCTGATAATGCTGATGTCTGCAAACTGATGTAATCAATTTATTCTATGTAACATTCGGTCCTTAAACAAGGTGATAGACAGTCGCCAATATAAAATTGAACCTACACCTACTTTTTTTTCGAACCTTTTAAAAGTTTGAAAAAGACATCGTCTCAAAGAAATATATGACCGATAATCAGGTTTCAAGCCAAACTGCCCTCACAGACTGGGTTGAAACTTCTACAGACCATTTAAATCGCATAAGAATAGTCCATGTACATGTTACAAAACAAAACAAAAAAAAAAAAAAAAAACGCTGTAAGGTTCTAAAATGCAAGAGGGGATGTTCTAGTAATATACATACAAGAAATTCACTATATACACTAAAGTAAGATATTATTCTCAAAAAAGGTGTTAATTATTGCTCATTCATATATATATATATATATATATATATATATATATATATATATATATATATATATATATATATATATATATATATATATATCCTTGAGACGTTTCATCCTACAGGCTGGACACATAAATAGGTCCTAGTGATCTAAGATATAAAGCCCCCAAAAACCCTTGATGAAAATAGCATGAAAAAAATGATAAGTTCAGAATTTACGATTTGAACACACGTTTAAGGAAACTAACTTCAATGACCATAGAATTTCAGCCTTAATATAAAACGTGAGTAAACTTCCCAGGTGACTTTGATTTTATTGATTTGACCATACTGTCGATATACATGATAGGTATATTTTACAACCGCAAGCTATAATTTTACAGGGGAAAACATGAACTTTAACTTTTAACCGTTTGGATATACAACTATGATTTTGACCTGAGACCTTAGATCTGGCCTTACTGATAGGTTTAGGAACAAACCAAACAAAATCATGTTATTACCTATTTTAAACTTGAAGGTTACAGAACCAAAAAAATACTTTAATCACCACCTCTGACATGCAGATGATAAAAATGTAGGTGGCAAATGCGACAGGTTGAAGGCCTAATCGCCTTAAACCATGGTCTGTCTAGTTCTGTCTCATTTCCTTAAGACCATTATAGAGTTAATGACAAAGTAACTCAACCATTTCTCCGGAGCATTGGACCATTACCCTATGGGCAAGACCAGAGAGTGTAACGCAAGAGCCTAATCCATTAGTCACATTACTGGTCTTCAAGATGACACAAACCAATAGTGTCAATCCATCTGAAAGCTTTGTGTACATAAATAAGCTCTCCACAATTTTCTTCCAATGATTCAACTTTGTGTAATGATTTAGGTGATACGCTACATTTCTTTTGGATGATAAAACATGAAATTATTACAAACAGTACCGAAGGCAAGAGAGAAAAATGCGGCTCCTTGACAAAAAATACACGTTTATAAAACAGTTCCTCATGCAACGAATAACAAATACCAACACTTTAAATGCCATGTTATTTTTAACGTATGTGGTATAAATATCTATATATATATATATATATATATATATATATATATATATATATATATATATATAACTTTAAAAATAAAAGCTCTATCTTAAATGTAATTTTCAAACATATATCAACACCTTTCTTAGCGTTCATATGTAACGCATTTGTTTAACTGGCATAACATATTTTCATCGATTGTATTGTCATCTTTTATACCAATGTCGAGTTCAGTATCACATTGTATTACGCAGATGATGTGGTGATACAAATATTACCTATTGAAAGCAAGTTTTTATAAATTTGGACTGAGTGTTTATATATTAACTTGTCAATTACATTGTAGTCGTAATATATGTACATATGGGGAATTCGCCGACTTTCAGGTTGTAATTTAGCCTCAAGAAGTTGGTCAACAATTGTCAAAGGTAATATGGCGACTATATTTTAATTGCTAGAATAAAACTGAGATTTTTAGCCCATATTTTGCTACGATGGCCACGAGAGAGAGAGAGAAAGAGAGAGAGAGAGAGAGAGAGAGAGAGAGAGAGAGAGAGAGAGAGAGAGAGGGGGGGGGGGAGAGAGAGAGGGGGGGAAGGGGGCTTGTGGACATTTGCAAATCTAATTATTAATAATCGATGATTAGAATAGTATTTTATGTTTCATAAATGACAACAACAGCAAAACATTAAATACATCATTTTAAATATAGAATAATGTACTTTATATAAATCTTTTCATAATAAAGATCTCCAAATTTTAGTTTCGAATATCCATTCCCACATAGTTGGCCTAATTCCGAACGGCTGCGGAGAAATAATATTTTCAATGTTCTGCAACAGTATTATGAAATATTATTGCCATTCATATTCAACAAACACGAACGATGTATTATATCAAGAGTTCTCACAAACTAAAGCAAAGAATTCCGTTATTTCTTGCATAATTTTGAATGGCTTTAAATGTGTTACAAATATGGTTATCCATTTTGATATCTTTTTTTAAAAAAAAATATTATTCTTCCTTGCCTTTTCTTCATCTTAAAATGTTATTATTATTATTGACAGCGTGCAAGACTTCATCAAGGCAGTGTGAAACAAAAAATATCACTTATTACATGTCTAGAGGTAAATAGTGTCAGAAGAAGTTACGAATCGCTAGAAACTTATACTGAAGAGCAGCAATACGGTCAACAGAAAGAATCCAGAGGCAATGCAATGTCATAATGGTATATATTTATCACACGATCTATTTCAGTACAGACCCTAAAGACTCAATTTCTTTGTTAAATGGTTTGGCCAGCAGCAGAGAGGGTGAACCCTACAACCTTATAGAGGCGTCGATTCGATGATCTGAGGCTTCTACCAAATAGTAAAAAAAAATGACGTCTATTCGATAAAATAAGATTTCCTTATATACGCCAAACGTCGTTGTCATCCACCCTCTCTGCTGCTACAGGTTAACCGAATATTTGATCCAGTCTTTAGGACGAAAATCATTTATGATTTCACAAACAAACTAATCGCTAACACCTCCTCTTGTAGATCAATTAAATTATTTGACTGGTCGGTGAGTCGGAAATTAATTCTCGTTAACGAATTATTATGGCATCGCATGTAGACAGGATTAATTGGGTTTTCAATAATTAGGTATCCTGGAGGAGCTGTTGGTGCAAACGAATAAAGAATATATCCCTGCTGAGCTTGATTTGATTGCTCTAGATTAATTTGATAACTTCCTTCGATTGCATCACATACTAAATTGAGCGCAATCACCGTTGAAATATTTACATTATGCGGGGCAATATGCCTACCGCCACCATCTGGATCATTATTATACCTGAGGACAGTTGAATCTGATTTTTGTAGCGCCTTGATATCGGTTTTAACAATTTTTGCTAGTTCATCAGCGTTAAATTTGGGAAACTTGAAATTACGCAGATTGTCTTCTGTGATATTGTAATCGGTTAGGAATCGTTGTTTATTGTCGCTGTTGTAATTAATTATTGTTTGAATAATTAGTTCATAGATATATTCCATGTCAGATATAAGTTGATTTATTATTTCAACGTGTTTTTGCGATTTTGTTTTCCGTAGTTGTTCTAGTTGTGTTTCATATAATTGTTTAATTTCATTAAAATAACCACGGACGTCAGTTAGCGTAAATGAAATAGTAACAGATGAGTCGGCTGTTCTTTTAATGATAAAATCCCATTGCAATGTATCTTTGTTTGTAAATATAAATCTATCGCCGATTCTTCCTTTTCTTATATCAGATAAATTATCTCGATAACTGGGATTGATTTCATGATATGATTGTACATCCGTGGTTAAGTCGGCGGTGGATTTCTCCGGTGGTTTTTCGGGCCATCCTAACACTGTTCTTAACGAGCTGTTATATATATCTACACTGTATCCCTCTGTGCTTATTTCGATCGACGACGAGAGCGTCGGTTCATGAAGTTTAATAGCTATTTTTGATTCTTTTCCAGTGATTGATTTTATTCTACGCTGAATTTCAGCATCGATTTGCTCAATTTGGTACGACCCAGTTGGTAAGGAAACAGTTTCCCACGCTGGAGTGCCATCGGGTTTATTCTTATACGAGAACACCAGTGCGTTATTGGGTTGCTGACCGCCAAATGCAACAGATCTGATATTAGGCCAGCTATGATACACTCGTAATTTTGCCAGCGCTATTTCACGCACTGGAATCGGAGAAGGAAAGTTCACACTAAATTCAGGGTTCGTTGATGTTATTGATATCATGCTTGTTCATATCGGTGTGGTATTCTCCGCGATTCGTTGAAGCAGTTGCAATTCGTTGAATTGTAGTGACATTATTGTTAACGCTGTCTTCAATTTCCAATTTCAGCATCGCGGATTTATACAACTGGGTCATCGTGGAAAATTCAACATCGGATATGAACGAATTATCTATCGACAGCGAGATCAACTCGGATAATTTCAAGTACGCGTCAAATACCACCCTGTACCGAGCTGTATAATCACTGAGTTTTTTCTGAGAACACGATGATAATTTTTTAGTTATCGCGGTGGCGACTGCCGCGATTGTTGTTGCCGCGGAGATAGCAATTGGAACTGCAATCGGAGCCATCATGGTCACCGTCGACATAATAACCCCAGCGCTGACCATCACACCGGACACCGAGTACACGGTGATGTCGATGATTGCTACGCTGCGTCGGTATTTTTTCATTTTTTCACGATAACGCTCAGAAAGTGATTTCAAGTTCGCGGAAAACTCTTTCACGGTGTTGAATCGATATTGCGATGACGGCATCATCTGCGATTGTGATACCGCTGACTCCGTCAACGGGGTTATTATCAGTTCAATTGATTTCGTTGACTCCGTCAATGATGTCATTGTTATTTTAAATCCGTTAGTGTTTTCAATTATTCGCCATCGTTGCGGGGGTCAGGTGAGTAGATGGGTTAGGATGTCGTAGGTATGGTATCTTCAGCCTGAAAAATCATCTACAAGTTCTAAACACCAAGTTATTTTTGATCTAATGGTGGAGCTATCAACCGCGACGACATTAAAGTGTTGACCGTTACTCCTTATAATTAACATCGCGGTGCCACCAGAATAGGTTTTACCGCCCGCGATCATATTAAATTGATCGATAGAGATCCACGTTAGCCTGTAGATACCTTCGACCCCCGTTGGACTGTAGATATCATCGCCCCCAGGCCCGCCACTCTTCCAAGGACCGGTGGACAATGTAGTATTAACACCTCTTATCCAATCCATGGTTCCATGATCGACCGTATACACGACATTTTTAATGCTTATGCGTGGATGCGGAATCTTTATCTTTTCAAAGTTTTCTTTTAGTTTAAGAATATCATTGTGAATCTCGAGATAATTTGCTTCGATTTCGTTAGAAGGCATCATCCTCCCATCCCTCTTGCTAAAAAAGAATGAAGTCAGAAGGTCGCTGATTTTAAGCTTTGCTTTTTCTTCAATATACCAGTTGATGTTAAAAAAATTTGTCTTGATATCCTGGGATTTACTGCCCTCAAAGAAATTTTTAACAAACTCGTTGATGAGTTTTTGTTCGTCAATAGCTTTTTTAACTTCAGCGAGGGTTGGGCCTGTCAACGATGTGGTTTCAGATTCACGTGTTCTCCCCAAGAATTTATCCACGATGGTATTAAGTGTTGTTTGTCTCACCATAAACATATTAATATCTTTGAGAGTCATCGTAGATGTAGCTGGGACACCAAAGAAACTATTAGCAATGTAGGCATTGTGAGTATGCTTGCCGATAAACTCGCTAATTTCAGCGAGAGTCATTCCTGCCACAAGCGGGTTTCCAAAGAACTTACCAACAATGTCGTTAGTGGGTTTTTGTACCTTTTCAAGATTTTCTATTAGTTTAGAAATATCTGTGTAAATATCGAGATAATTTGCCTTGATTTCATTTTCATTCATCATCCTTCCCGCGTCCTTGTTAAAAAAGAATAGCGATAGATAGTTTTTAATTTCAGCGAAAGTCATGCCAACCACAAGCGGGGTTCCAAAGAATTTATGTACGACATTTTTGCGAAAACTATTATAACCTCGTATATGATCATCCAGCTCACGGCCGTGGGTGGTAATCGTGTTGTCGTGGGCGGCAATCTTGTTGTCGTGGGTGGCAATCGTGTTGTCGTGGGTGGCAATCGCGTCGGTGATCGTAGACACAAGTGCGCCGGGTTTAAGTTGTCCACCGTTGGAATACAGCGCAATAGAGTTTTCAGCGGCATCGCGCTGCCGTATCAAAATGTCATCCAATGATACATCACTGCTTTTCAATTTACCCTGTTTGTCTTGAAATACAACTATTTCGTTCGGGTCAACACTTACTAAATTTAACGTCTCAGCGATTTCATTTTTAATTATTTTTTTTACATCCTCGATAGAACCCGCAGATGTTTTCGCGGTGGGTTCCGACATTGACAGAGATTGTCCCCAAATATTAATCATTATTGTAAAGACTCTAGTATTTTCAATTTATTGATTCTCTAAAATTACCTTGTAATTTCCCACTCGTGTATTTATTTACAACCAGATGAGGTGGTTTCTGTGACGATGAAATCTCCGCGAGGACATTTAATACTTCACGGCCGCATATCGGTGGATCATTTAATTGTTGTGTTGGCAGCGTGGAATAAAAAATCGGAAACTCTTTGAGTTTCATCGAAGAATTTATATGCCGCATAAACTCGCTTGGCGGAGCTAACCCATATGAATCGAAATAGACAATCCCACGTGGATCAATCGCGTATGCAACCCAGTGAGTTCCCGATCCGCTGCTGTTATCAAGATTGATGATACCGGTTTCGACGCGTTTAGGTTTTCTCGGTAATTGATCTCTCATAAAAACCCCTCTGAAGTTTTTTATCGCTAGTTTTTTAGAAGCATCAATTAAATCAAAATTGGACATTGGAACCATAGGTTCCTCAGTCATAGACTCCTCAACAATTGGGTTTTCAACTAATAAACCGTTCCTGGTATTCTTAGACCCGATCCGTGAACGGATCTCCCGCTGTACCATGAATACGGGGTTCCTGGTAGTCTTAGACCCAATCCGTGAACGGATCGTCCCTTTTTTGTATATCCTTTCCCAGTTGCCTTTTTCAACGCCATTCCTGCCGCGGTCCCAACGGCTCCCAACGCCGCCGCTTTCGCCACTGCTGGGGCAGCCGCTGCAATCAATGCTGGTATTGCAGCTAACAATGGAAATATACCACCTGATTTTATCATGTTCGCGACTGCAGCCTTTGAAAATACAATTTGAACCCCTTTCTTATTCTTTAGTGCATCATTGAAATGTTTTATTTGACGATCCGTCAGTGATATTTTATGTGTACCACCGGACATCTGCGCTGGTTTTAACGTTATTGTGGTTCCACATTCTTTAGCGGATTTTGATCGCAATTTCTTGACCTGACCATCAGTCAGCTTGACACTAACAACACTATATGTCATGTTATTGTAAAACACATTTATGCTTTCAATTGATCTAATTGGAAACTCTTCAAGTTTCATTTACATATTTTTGAAAATCATAGATTTTCCACTGGTGCATCAATAAGTCTCATTCGTCCACCAACACCTTCTAACAACATTGATTTGTCGCTGAGAATGACAGCAACCGCTCTATAATTAACACTACCAGGATCTATACGAGCCCTAAAATGTATGTCAACGACGGATTGCCTTGTTAAATCAAGATGCTCCAGCGAAAAGTAATAAATCGGATATAGGTTTTTAAAATCAAGTTGCGATATTTGCAAACCGGTATCAACATTTTGATCACGACCCATAAATGACAGCATCCGATGATACACACGTGCTATATGGTTGTTTTCGTAATCAAGCTGTATATCCTCAGATGGTTCTTGTTGTCCGTTTATTCTCAGTGAAACCTCACTTACCCCTAATCGATCAAATATCATATGACTGCGTTCTTGGGAACCTAATCGATTCTGATTCTGCAGCGCTATAAATATATGACGTGGAGCTGAAACGCCTTGTTTTGATGCCAGGTGCCATGTAAATGTACCAGCAACACTATCCTGTTTGACATCAGTCGTTGTTGTTAGCCAACTTAGCAATGATTTGCCGCCTGTTTCCATAACTGAAAGTAGCCGCTCTTCTCTGGTAATTGATGGTGTCATTACTGGCATCCACAATACTATTTTACTCAAAACAACTTTACCATCAGTGGCACCAGTACGCCAAATAGCATCATTGTCATCGCCTTTTCGCACTAATGCGATTGTGTGTTTGGCTCCATAGATGACTTTTCTGACATTTCTGCAGAATCCAAATATGTGATGGAGTGGAATCGCACATGAAAAATATCGCTGCTGTCCTTGCAACGTTGCTACTCGTGTTGGAAATCCTAAATTGAAATTAGGAATGGTGGCAGTTATGACATCAAAATCTGCGGCCGGTCTAGTATATCCGGCTGGTGCTGGATCAACTGCGGTATCTCGTGTCGCCTTTACCCTAGAATACTGAACGTTTTCAGGATGATCAGAAGTATCCTTAGCAAACATCATAGATGGACCAGCAGACCTTGTATAATCATCGGAGTATCTTGCTAATCCGATTATTGTTGTTGCAACATCAACATCACGGTCTATTGATTCAATTTCTTTTCCATCAATGAGATATTTTGCACTGTCAAATAGCGCCATGATACCATTATTGACTAAGCCGACTTTGGCACCATCTGCATATGGGGTATCAGCTGCAACATTTGTTACAAGTTTACCCTCGATTTCAATAAATGCTTCACATGGCAAAAAGTATTTACTGGTATCTTGAACTTGTAGTTCAATTCGCGATCGTAGGTCGGGTTGTATTGCATGATAGGAATAGTATTGATAATCACGGACGGAATCGTCCTTGCCCACTTTGGCTTCCATATCAAGCGCGGGATCAGCTGTTCGTTTAAACATTATTATTATTATTTAGTGCTTTCAATTGTGAAACTCGAAGAGTTTAACGCTAGCGTTTTAACTCTTTATTATCATCGTCGTTGAAAATTCTTCGAATTTCGTTTTCGTTTCAAACCACTTCCTGCTATCGCGCTCATGATAGCGCTATCTGTTACCGGTGGCGACGGAGTCACCGAAGCAGCCACTATTGACGAAGTCAATTGCGCTAGTTTTTCATCTACTGCGTTATTTATAATTTTACTAACACTTGCAAGCATTTCCGCTGTAGACGGTAACGGTTTCTTTTTTCGTCTCACTAATGATGCTATTTTATCTTTCGCGGCAGAAAAGGCCTTTCCTGCAAGATTTCCAACGAAATCTCCGATTTTGCTGGTTCCCTTATCACGAATTACATCAATGGCTTTCATTGATAATTGTTTAGCTAACGGCGCCACCTTGGGAGCCATTCTTGTAAATAACCCTGCAATGGTATTGCCGAAACCATCTCCGTAATATGCTCTATAAACAGGCAATCGTGAGTTCACCAAGTAGCCGCTTACGGGTTTATCATGGTTGTAGTGTATAATCATCTTGTTATAAAACTAGTAATTTTTCAATTAGTGATCAATCGCTGTAATAACCATGGGCGTCTCTGTGATTTTCAACGTATTCAGCAATGAGTTCTCGATATACATCAATGTCCATGATACCGCCGGCAAATAATCGTCTACAGATATCAGCGGCCTCATTAATTATTTCCGGTGAGTTGTTTCCGGCTCTCTTCCCCCCGATGAGAACCTCCAGTCGTGATATATCACTGAGAATGTTACCAGGACAACTACGAAACGTCAAGACGTTTTGACCACTACCTGAAATTACTGGCGATTTAGAAAATCCCTTCCCACTACTATAATCAGGTGCTTCCTCCGATTTTTCTGAATCCGTACTTTGTAAATAACTAAAAGGATCATCATCATCTCGATCAGATGGTTCAGGCGAAGGTCCAAGCGAAGCTTGGGGTGGTAGTTGTTGTTGAGATTTTTCTTGTTTAGCAGGTGAAAAAGATATTTTTTTTGCAGGTTGTCGTCGCCGTCGCTGCAGTCTTTGTGGTTTTCTTTGTGATTTTTGTTCTTCATATTGTTTATACACGTTACCCACCGCATTGATATATTCAATGTATGATGCACTATCTGTCTTAATTTGACTTTTTTCAGTTTTAATTTTGTAAAATATATCAGCCTAATGTTGTATACCTCTTACATACTTGTGCTGTTCTGGTTTTAACATTTTTTTTCTGTTTTCATACGTCGTAACAACAAGTGCAGGAAACTCTGTAGGGTCAGTCTTATCAATTGTTGCTAACCCTTCTTCGTTAAATCGCGCGCGTAATTCATCTACTATTTTATCATTGGATTTTTCGGACCAGGTGGGTTTTTTTTGTAACAACGCTGATGTCTTTTCAGTTTCCGCTGCTATCTTTTCAAGCACACCAAGAACAGGCACTTCTCGTCGCTTGCCTTCCTCAGGAATATCCCCAAATATTGCTCGTTCAGTTGCTGTTTTCACATCGCTGGTCGCCTTAGTTACCGGGGCGAACAGTTGTTCACTTGACACAGAAAAGTCAGTCTGCGCTTGTTGTCGTTGTTGAAGTTTCTCACGAAGTCTGTCTCGTACCGGTATAAACTTTTTAATTGCTGCTAGCCGCTCTCGGGCTAATCTAGTTGTAAGTGATTCACCTACCATATATTGTTTGTGAACTAATTTTTCAAATGTAAAACCCTTTGGGTTTCCATCACAATTAAAAGCTTAGTTATTAAATAACTTAGTTATTAAATAAAATGTGCTATCAAGCTAATGTATCCATCTCCGACAGGGTTAAACTGTACGACGCTATCCGCGAATGTTTCAGAAATAACATCGCTGGGGGTTTCAGAATTGTAATATCTGAGAACGGCGATGAACGATTTGTGTTAACGACGCGGCAACAACAACAACTACGTGAAAATGGAGGCGTCGCGGTAATTACTTGCTATCACAACCAGATCATCCATTATGCACATAACTGCATAAGCAGGCCCAAACTGCTGAGTATCCTTTCAGGAGAAAATTCCATGTGTGTGTTACAAAAAAACGCTAAAAAAAATATTTTTTAAATTATTTACTGAAAGTCTATCACTCACGTGGTTAAGATACTGGTTTTTCCTCGTTTAACATTTTTTTAAGATCACGAACCTTAGAACTAATTTAAGCTCGTTTTTGATACTCTTGGCCGAGCTTTTGACGTATTGCTTCAACGGTGCTAAATAGCGTTATAAATACGTCAATATCGTTACCGTACAAACAAGCATAGATGGACTTTTGAATTCCTTTCACGAGTCTGTACATTTTAGGTAAAACATAACGACCCTTACTAGACTGATACTCAATATCTTCATATTCCGAGGTAATCTTGTCACCGTCGAGATCTTTAGATAATACTATTCCTCGATCTTTCAAATTTGAAATTTCAGCAATTATAGAATTTACATCTTTGATATCCATTATTTATATTTTTATATAAATGTAATATATTTTATCTTTAATTTAAAAAAAAATAACACTCATTTGGCAATCTCGCTGGCGCCCTATGACGTCAGAGAGACCCAGAGGTTACTTTATTAACTTAATTAAGGACAGCACATACACGAAAACCCCATTTGGCAATCTCGCTGGCGCCCTATGACGTCAGAGAGCCACAGAGGTTACATATACGACAACACATCTTTGGAACTCCTTGGTTGCCTTCACATCCAAGTAAGCCCAAGGGGACCCGAAACATACATCTCCGGCGGGAGGCCTAAGGTGGCAAACGCCATCTTAGACCGCCCAGAAGATATGCTTGGGGTGACGTCACAACATGTACTTAATTAAGGACGGCACAATGCCATATATATCTCCGCTCGAGTGTTGCGGCAGATTGTAGGCGTAACATATACTTAATTAACTTAATTAAGGATGGGATTTGCGATGTCCCCAAAGCATACATCTCCGGCGGGGAGGCCTAAGGTGACAAACATCATCTTAGACCGCCCAGAAGATATGCTTGGGAGGACATTCACAACCATATTCAATGAAACGATGATGGAATTTGTGATGTAATGATGTGGGACGGCACAAACATGAAACGACGGGGCGGATTTTCTACGGCCAACCAACCAATCAAAAGCAGCCTAATTAAATTAACCCGGTTGCATGATTGTGAACAAAAGACAACCACACGCCCGGGTTAATGGCGCTGGTTAGTTTTGATCGGTCGCATTGGCCTTCGAAAGCCCCAGCTTTCTACCTTTCATATGCTATATAAGGTGACTAACACAGCAGCGTTGATTCACGAGTTTGTTATTTTATTTCCTTGAATTACTTATTAATGCTGTTTCAAAACATTTAAAAAAGACAAAATAGTTTAATAAAACACTAAAAAAAATAATGTAGTTGTTAGATAAAACAGCGTTTTTACTCTGTTATAATTCTCTAGTCAAAATACATTATCGATTAGATCACAAAGAGCTGTATACAGGAATTTTAACCACGCCCACCTACTTCAATGAATAGAAACCACTCGCGATGTACATATGGTTCTTATCGGAAGGATGCATTTGCTTTTATTTTCCCGCGTGGTTTTTATCCTGCACTCAGTGTAGCCAAGCGACAATAAAACATTTTAGAAATTGCTAAAAAATAAAATTCTACCGAAACTATGTACAGTCACGTGAGTTAACAGACGACAAATTCCTTTGACGTCATAATACAAGGGAACTTAGTGAGTTGCGGCGAATTTGTCCATGGGGATTTATCTCCCTTGAATAGTTTCAGGTGTATACGAATTTTATTTTATGACTATTTTTTTTCGACAGAGCAGTTTTAATTATATTTTCTGCTACTCTTTGTACTGAAGGACTACAAATATCGAAATATCTACTGGCTTCATTTATTGACTGAAATATTTTCTCCTCGTTGGTTTCTGTATCAAATGATTTGACGGATCTCTTTCCAACTGACTTACAGGTCCCTGTCCCGCCCCTTTTTACATTCTGACTTTGTGAGACGGCTTGAAGATTCTCAAGACAATTATCAGTCTTTACGCCATTTCTGTGATCAATCACAAGGCCGTCTTCGATTAATCCGTAAAATGCTTCATAGATGGCTCTGTGACAGAGATACTTCTTCCTCCCAGCTGAAAACATCAAATACCCCATATTATTCAGATACCCAACCGGTTCTTTTAGTCTGCAATTTCTAATAACACCATCACGGGATGCTTCATAATTAACAAGCACTGGGTGAGGTCTGAAATCTTGGCTCATTTGTATAATAATACTATTTGTCTAATTTATTATTTGCTTTAATTATAAGTCTATCAATGTAGTCTTGAGGGTTTTTTATGATTTTTCCCTTGATTTTATCAAGGTCGTTGGGGTCAATGACTGCATTTTTTATTCGTTTGTCATAATAGCGTTTTAGTTCCCTGTATCGTTTGCCGCCGCAACTGAGACATAATTGTGATTTTCCCCTTACCCCAGCCCCACATTGGAGGCATGGGAGAGGACCAAAACTTCCTCGCCGAACGCTTTGTAAATGATGCCCACAGAATTCGCTTCTGCATGATTTGTTACACGGGGTTGCTGATCCAATCATAAGCCACTTGCAGTGATTCATTATACTATATTTTTCTATTTAAATACTTGTTTTAATTATAACATGGAAGAGTTCAAGAGATTATCGAAAATCGAACCTTGGAAAAATGCTAAATTCAATCTCGATAGAGTCTCTGATAAACCAAAACGTCTAATCGGTGACAGAACTATACTAAGTAAAATCAAGGAGTGTTTTAATGAATTCTACCGAGACGGTGCAGCATACTGTTGGTCGACATTTCGAATTATACACGAGGATGTCAACGTACCTAACATCGATGCTACCATGAATGATGAAAGAGCAGCTGAGATCATTTCACACCTTGGCGGGAAATCCAAGGGATTTCCAAGGAAGTATTTTTTCAGAATAAAATTCATTATCGAAGTCGAAGGCAAATGGATTATCAGGGATAAATTTCAACCAATCCTCAAGGATAAAAAAACAATCACGCTGAGTAGAGATTCCAAACCAGGAATTCTAACTGGAATCGACAAACCATACTACGAGAGATCTTATCCTGTAACAGCAATCGTTTATGGGACATACCCGCTAAATGATAAACCCGATATCGCAAAACTAGCTCCTATGAAATATTCTAGTTCACTGAATTGTGTAGCAACACGGGTAATGGAACACTTCACAAATGCATCCCGAGGAAATAAACTAACTGATCTGCGACGTAGGAAAATAACCGAATGGGAACTGACAGTGAAACAGCACGGTGCAAAGATTTCTGATATAGCTAAATTAGAAACATCATTAAGATTCCCAATATCAGGAATGACGATAACCGGAGAAGTTTTATACGAACCGAAATATAACAAAAATGGAGCTCCAATACAAATTATTGATCATAACGAACACGCGTGGACACCTGCAGTAACAATATTTCCACGAGATAGAACCGTGAGATATATCCCCGAGGAATTTTCCGGGGAGTTCGTCGGAGATGTTTTTTATAATGAGAAATTATTCGATGCTATTCATGCGTTGTGTAAAGATGATCCTGTGTCAGTGTGGTTACTTAGAAGTGATGAAGATCCCGAAATAGGATTTGATCAATTTGTAAGACCAAACGGTGAATTATATCGCGTTGAAGAATTAGATAACAGAATGAGAAAAATCGCTAATGATTTTTCACCGGAGAGTTTCCATGAAAAACTACTCACGGATAGTTTTACTATTCCATCAGTGGTAGCTCACTTCGCAAGAGAAAAAAAACTCATGGCGTCCAACACGAAGTGATTTTCTCGAGGACGTTAAATTGAGTTGCGTCGAATTTAGTCATGGAGGACTGTGGAATACAAAATACTCACGTGATGGTATGATTTCAATTGATATAGCTGCGTGTTATCCTGGGAGTTTTCTTGGATATGGAGAAGCCGCTGAATACTTTAAACGATTTGGACACCCCACGCATGAAATGACTCGTGTTGCGATTAATGGGCCATTACCTGATTTTGATTTAACCGGATTCGCTCGTGTGATATCATTTGAACTCGCTACAGGGTTACATCCGTGTAGTTATCTTTGGCTTGGTAGACATATATCTGAAAAGGCCTGGATGACAATAGTGTTACTACGATATATGATTGATTGTGAGATGTTACAATCGTTGATTGTTTCCGAAGCTATAATATGCTATCGAGCTCAGAAAGAAGTTTGGCTACCACAACCCGATCTAGATCGTATAATTAGCGAACAGCGAAAACAGTTTCCAGATTTAAGCGAGGAAGAAGTCATGAATTGGTCTAAGAAGTTATTTAAAAAAGAACAAGCAAAAGATTTTGGACGAAGAATAATCGGTAAATTTACCCAGGGTGGAAGATACGACAATGCAAAATATTCCTCGCGGTTGATCATAGACGTCGCTGAATACGATTTTATTGTAACGGATTTAACGAAACAGGGAAAACTTGTAAATCGTAAAGACGCTTTTCTATCCAATGGTGAGAAATTGGGTACGGTTGTTACCTATTGTGATGGATATATTAAACAATATACACATCTGAGAAGTTCTATGCTAGCTTATGCTTCTATCAATTTATTTTCGATGATAAATAGATTTCCTAATAACGCAGTTAGAATAGCCACTGATTCTATTTATATCCACGAGAAATACAAATAAGATGTAGCTAAATTCACAGATCCCGAGGAAAACTGGGGACGTTGGCGATTTAAAAAGGAAAAACTACATGAGTATTGTGAATCGGCAGATGTTACCATGGATGAAAAGTACTTAAAGTGTGATAAGATTCAATCAGAATTTTCTAATGCACCACCGGTATCTGATCCAATATGTAGATACAAGACAGTTTATTTAAACGGTTGTGGTGGGTCAGGAAAGACAACTCGTGCAATTGAATTATATCGTCGGTCAAATATGATTGTGTTAACACCGACCCACAGACTCGCCAGAGAGATGATACAGCGAGGGGTAAATGCCTGTACTTATCACAGTTTCTTTCGATGGAAAGGCGATGAATGGACCCCTGATCGAATGGGCGATAAATTCATTCCTGAAATCATAATTTGGGATGAAATATGCACGGTATCGTTGAGAGTATTACAAACATTTCTCGAATGGTTGTTAAACAAAAACACAAAAGTCGTCATGTGCGGTGATCACGGCCAACCACCACCATTTGTCGGTGCATCTCCACATGAATGGCTAAAGGGTTTTGTAGACTACTATGAAGAAACTACCACTGATTATAGATCACTTGATGAACAATTACGCGAGTTCAAAGCACTGATTAGATTACAGCCGGATAAAATCCAATGTGAAATAGCGCGTGAAATAATTTCAGAAACTCCCATGAATGATTTTTGGGAAACGTGGAGACCAAATGATTTGATAGTAGCAAGTAGAAAAATAGTCAGAGACACACTTCAGATGAAGTTATTTGAAACGCATAAAGAAAAATTTGCAACACTTCCAGTACCGTTGTGTTATAGGCCTTCGGATACACGAAAGCAGAATATTGAAGTTGATATTCCAGGGAAGAGTGAAAAGCAGATTCTCGTGTTAAATGATATTGTGCTGGTTGATATCAGCGTCGTTGAAGATGCATTGCTTGCTAATAAATCCCCGTGGACGCTAGGATACGCAGCGACGATACATTCTTCACAGGGATTGACTATATCGGATACAATTGTTTGGATGGTAGATAATCGCATCGAATGGTCGAATTTAGTCTACCTTGCAGTATCCAGAGTGAGGAGATTAAATCAACTTCGAAAAGTTGTCCTGACAGAGTCAGGCGATGATGAAATCATTGGTGACGATGATGACACTACAATGGATGATGCTAGCATCATTAATAAAAAAACTCTCCGGTTATAAACAACAGGATAAAAAAAATAATAGAGAATTTGACATTGATGCTAAATTAATAATTACGCTGAAACAACAACAGAATAATCACTGCGCGAGTTGCAATTGTATAATGCGTTGGCAGTATTCGGATAAAGATCCTCGCCAATTTACCGTAGACAGAAAGAATAGCAGCATTGGTCATACCAACGATAATGTTATGCTGACTTGTCTTGAGTGCAACAGACGCCGGGGTGCCAGCACCCTGGGTGCTAGTTAAGACCATGAGGTGACAATTGAGTATCGTCAGGAATCACTTGTAATTGTTCGCGTGTAAAACCCCGCTGAGGGGCAGTTGAATCTAGTTTATAGATTGCTGGTCTACCAGTTGTTATAGTAGATATCTTGTGTGCAGTAACACTCCAAATAGGATCAGTAGCCCTTTTTCTGCCACCTTCAAGCTCTCCTGGTTCGTATAAATATCTCACAGTGACATTTCTACCAAGAATTGGTTCTTTGAAATCTTTTTGTGAAATTCCATGGATTTCCATTTTTGGTATGGACGCTTTCTTAATCGCGTTGACAGGTTTCATGTTAATTGTTCGCGTTGACAGGTTTCATGTTAATTGTTCGTGTTGACAGGTTTCATGTTAATTGTTCGCGTTGACAGGTTTCATGTTAATTGTTCGAGTAATCTCGTTATTGAGCGCGGTAATCACAGCTGGTAATCTCTTAACCCGTTCACGGGATCTTTTATCCTGAATAAACTCCTTCGCGTATTGATATCCAAATAACCGCTCAGCAAGAGTCCGATTAAATCGTTCAACAATTGCCTGATCGCGATGTAGCGCAGTATGCCCTCGTCTGATGGTGACATTATGATGTTTCATCGCTGATAACACTGCACCCTGAAATTCCTTGCCAGGATCAACTTGTAACAGATTCGGCCAACGCAGAGGACCCTTTCGATAAATCTTTTAAAATGCAGAAGCTACTTCAGTAGCTGACTTTGTTTTTAGCGGTTCTGCTTGTTTGTATCGACTCGCAACGTCAACTACGGTTAGCGCGTATTTGTAACCGTTGTCATGTGGTAAAAACAATAAATCAGCTTGATGAACTTCATTGGGTCCGGTAACATCAAAATGCGAAAAATTGATTTGTTTAGGCGGTGGTAGATAAATCTGCCATAGTGCCTGTTTGGATAACCAATTAGCCGCAGTAGCCTTTTTCACTTTTGCGGCGCTGGCGAGCTTACTGATTGCTGCTTTACCCTTCCAGTATCCTCTCGGAGAATAATAAATAGATTCCATATTATTAACTACCAGCACCCATCATCAATTTGCCTTTCATAGCTGATTTTACCAACCACGAAGCCAACTTTTCTTTCAAGGATTTATCAGGAATAGCATTCAACGCATGAATTAATTTCACATCTGCGAGATGCCTGTGTTGCAGATTGCTGCTTTTATATGCAACATCATGAGCGTGACACGCCTTATCAATGGCGTTTATCGGATATTCGCCGGATCTGGGTTGATTTTGATCATCAAGTCTGATATCTAATCGTGTTCCGGGGCCACAGTAGCTATATCCTGGAAGGTGCTTTTCTCCGGGGTACTTTGCCCATGGGGTTCCAGGGAGTTTTGCCAATTTGGCTGCGATATCACCTCCTCTTTTTTTTTAAAACATCTCCGAATTGTAAAATCTTTGATTTTGTAGAAATAAATCTAATTTTTTTTGTACCACATTGCACGCATTTACCAGAAAGCGCTGATCGGTTATTTCTAGTTGTAATCGTCGTCAAGTCATCTGTGCCAGTACGCGTTTTACACTTCACACAATATAGATCCATAATTTATGTATAGAAACATGGACATAATTGATTTTTCAGCGACTAAAGCAAGAGAACCGGTTAAGCATCATGCAGCGCTACCAAACTCTATCCGGATGATTATAATCGGGCCATCTGGATCCGGCAAGACGCAATTGTTACTCAATTTAATAATGAGATGGATGAAGTGGGATCAGTTGTATTTAATTGCCCCTAGCGTAGATGATCAACGATGTTATGAAGTGTTAAAGGATTTTAACGAGAATGCATCAGAAATTAAGGGTGAGAACGCCATTGATTTTATAACTGATATTGACGAGGCACCATCCGTGGATGACCTTGATGGGAACATTAATAATTTAGTCGTATACGACGATGTGATGTTAGACAATCAAAAAAATCCTGCTAGGATCTTTTCCAGAGGCAGGCATAAAAACACCGACGTGATATATGTCACTCAACGATACACTCAGATTCCAAAAGTGATCAGAGATAACTGTAATATTCTTGCTGTGTTTAACGGCGTTGATACACATACGTTACGAAATATTTGGCAGACATGGTGCTCTGATATGGACTTCAATCAATTTAAAAATTTCTTTAGTAACGCTCTGTCAACCCCGTATGGATTTATAACAATAAATTTACATGATCCTCGAACACGATATCGTATCGGACTGGATCAAATATTCGGTTAACCTGTAGCAGCAGAGAGGGTGGATGACAACGACGTTTGGCGTATATAAGGAAATCTTATTTTATCGAATAGACGTCACTTTTTTTTTACTATTTGGTAGAAGCCTCAGATCATCGAATCGACGCCTCTATAAGGTTGTAGGGTTCACCCTCTCTGCTGCTTGGCCTAATGTTGTACTTATATTTTTACGCCAATGGTGATTAATCGTCAAAAGATTGACTGGTCAGTGTTATACTGATCTCTATCTATATATATAAAGTAAACACACATTTTGGTATATTAAGCTGATAGAGTCAGCATATTTACTTAGATGCTTTGTTTATTCGTGGCATCGGACTTTATCGGTCACAACAACATGAGCTCATTTGAAACTATGTAAGGCTATTTAGGCCTGACGTCAACAATCTGAAATTGACACATTGGCAGGTATATAAATAAGTCCTTTGAACCTGACGTAATTTGAGAGTGAACTATTCGTTAATATTACGCGTGACCAGTTAGCGATAGGGACTTCGTCACAAAATGAATGCGACCTCGTGCTGTTTTCTTGTTTCCTGTTTCGGTTTCCAATAACGCTTACAGCAACATTGGAAAGTATCCTTTAAACTATGGTTTCAAATGAACGTGCGTGAGGTCCAATGATAGAGAGGCATCACTAGATTGTGTATTTAATATGGTGTTGTGATGACCATTTGAAAAGGAATCTGTGGTGAAGTAAAATCTTTTTTAAAAAAAACTTGTCTTTAAAGTGAAATTGTATTCTATGTTAAAATATCAATATTTAGAAGTCTCTTCATAATAATGTTTACCTATGCAGTAAACTACTTTAATTAACTTCTTGAACTATTTCAAAGACCCTGTACCGCTGCGTAACTAATTTTAAAACAAACCCCGAGAAAGAGACAGCCATCTGTGTGTCTGTCTTTTGAAATATGTACGAGGACGAATATATTTCTTTTACAGCTGAATATGACAATTGTATCAGTGTACATTCCGTTGACAATGATAAACGTATCGCATCAGCCATCAACCCGTATGATTACTACAAGTATAGGTTTTCTGAAGGAGGAAATGGTCAACATTCTGAGAATCAAAACGAAACCCGTAAAACAATGGGCCAAAGTACGACCTTCTTCCATGTGACAAAGGAGAGCACAGCAATTCATTTTTAGTTGGCCTGTTTCACTCTAATCTAAAAAAATACCTTTGAAAATTAACTAAGTTTCACTAATGTGAAAATTGTTACTGATATGAGGTAGAGTTTGTCACATTGCACGGATAGTCTATATGCATCTATTTTCACATACCATGAATTGGTTCCAAATTTACGACAACAAAGTTATAATTACGGTATACACGTGACTTATGCCACCAGCCTTCTGTGTGTCTCTCTTTTGAAATATATATCATTTGGTTTATGAGGTATCGGGGAAAAGAACTCATCCACATCAATTGCAGTTCTGATTTTTTTACCCCTGGCATGCCCTTATTTCCAGGTAGGTACATTGATGACGACTTCAAAAAAAGACCATTTTGATGTCTTTCTTATGACTCGGCAGGGGATCCAAACCACGACCTCTCTAATCCGCGGCGTAACCACTAGGCCACTGGAACGGTTAAAATATTCTTAATCAATTATATAAGATGAAAAATAAATAGTGAAATGCGCTAATAATATAGTAAAAATTATATGCATGAGATGAAAACGAAACAAATATACGATTATCATTTTAGTTCACATCGAAAGGTCAATGCTAAAGGAGACATTGTTTGGAGAAAAGAAAATATCACAGAATATTGGCAATACGATTACGTTACAATACTGATGAGTATGTATGCAACATTTTGCGTTGTTTTTCAAATATATAATCTAAACTAAAAAAATTACAGAGCAGAAACACCGGCGAAGTGGTAAGACAATCAGGTGATATCACTCGACCAAATAATAATAATAATAATAATAATAATAATAATAATAATAATAAATAATTCGTAGCATGAGTATACATTTAGCAGTACGTGTACTAGATAGCTGAATTATAATGAAACCGGCCATAAAAGGTAAAATGTTCACTGGTTTGACCATCAATTTATATTGGTTTCCCGTGGTGAAGGAATGGTGCCACATCCCCGCGGGCATTTAACGCACAAAGTGCGTTTGTTAATTTGGTCGTCATGTCATACCACTAAGAAGTGGCTAATGACATGAATGTAAAACCCTGGGTGAGTGGGAATAGACCCAACACAAACTCAACCCTATCAACCAATCATTTTGCTTGTTACAGTGGTGCAATGGCACCAAATAATATCGAGAGAAAAATAGTTTTCTCATATCGCTATGTTGATGGGCTCTGGACGAGGAAAAGGAAGAAAAAGTCCCGGTGGTCGGCCAGCCGATGTCGTAGATGGATGTCGTTTACGCCCTGGAACGCCCTAGCCATACTTATTTCAAATTCAGTCCAGTTTTACTAATGGACAAAATAAAACTAATAACATGTCAGCCACCTGTGCAATTGAGTCAAATTCCACAAGTTGTAGAATTTTCCTAACGTTTAACATACCAATGTTACTAGTACATAGTGTACATATTATAAAGGCCTAACAAATTTTTAAACTAAAATCTCTATGCGACATATGTAGGTGGGTCACTGTTAGGTTAGAATAGGTTAGAATAGATTATAAATTTTGAAGCGGTGTTTCGAAATGATCATATCAGATTTTTCAATAGAGCTTGCTCGAATAGAGTTCTCGTACCAAATGAGAACTCAAGAGAAATAAATGGCAGATATGGCAAGCCCTTAAAAGGGCTATTTTATTGGAAGGTTCCTCGTTTTTCTTCCAACTGTATGAGGCGGGCTGCAGTTCGCTGCTCAGCTACACAGACACGTGGGAATTCAATGTCCTGTAAGCTACCGATGAATTTTGCCGCATCAAACAGGTGAGAAATTGGCCCATGACAACTGAGACGGGTACATGTAGCAGCCGAAGAGAAAGAAACTATTGCAAAAGAGTACATTTATCAGTGAACAAAACTAGTAGCAGATGATTTTTTTTTAAAAACAAATATCCCAATCCATACATGGACAATAGCTATACCTACGGTTGTGCCGCTACAGACATGTTGACTGTGTTCACAACATATTCGTTGTTTCTATGGATAAGAAGAATTTCCAGTTAGAGACCGAGCACTTAATTTTAATGGGCGTGAGTATCATCAACCAACACTGTTATCTGCATCTTAAAATAATTCAATGCTTTTCTAATAATACAGAGGATATATAAAACAGATATAATCAATTCATTTCGTGTAACATTTAATCTTAAAACATGGTGGTAGGTCGTCATTAAAAATTCTGGGACCTATATCAATTTTACCACGCATGTAGAAACGTTTGAATAAAACATCCATTTAAATATTTACCGGTTTCATATAAATATAATCTTCTTCATGATCAAAATCAGCATTCTGAGAAAAGCATTCATTCGAACCTGCCCTCACAAAATAGATTAATAAAGCTATATATGTTTGAAAAAAATTGGAGAAAGATGTTTACCTATTTGGAAAGAACTTGATATGTATATCGTAAAATAATTATTAGAAACACTAGACATAGGATCGTTGATAATTTAAATGCTTCGTTTTATATTATTAACAGCCAGGAGGAAATAGAGTGTTTATGTGGTCATGTACCTTAACATACGTCAGAAGTGGAGTCCATCAAGGCCCTATTTTTCTACTTGTTCAATATTTCTCCATATCATTATTGATTGATCTATTAATATGAATACCACACAAACTTTTTTTTTCTAGGAAGGGAGGGGTGAGGCTGATGACAACGTTTTGTGTTTTGAGTAATACATCTCATCTCGTGAACAAAGTTACTAACAAGATGATGGCATTATATACTGAACTGAGAAACCAACACAATAAAATTAAACACAAAAACAAACACTTGGACGAATGCAAAGAATACTACAATTATACAATTATTGCAGGTAAACAAATTTTGAAAAACAGAGACAATACAGGACCTTTATATATATATATATATATATATATATATATATATATATATATATATATATATATATATATATATATATATATATATATATATATATATGTATATATTACGGTTGTACAATACGGGTTTTGTTTGATTTTGGTTGTACCAGATGGGTGAATGACAATGCTTGTAATCTTATTCACCTTAATCATAAACTGAAAATCACAATCCAAAAACGAGATTATTTATTCTAGAAAGCAGTCCATCATTTCATATATTTGCTAATATACTATTTAGAGTGCTCACGTGTTATAAGAAAGAACTCAGTCATTCTATTCAAAGTTCATATTGACTTTTAAGTAGTAAAACTATCATTTACACATGCTGATATACTTTTTCACTGCTATTCTTCCATTTCCTTTCTTTTTTAAAAATCATTTTATTGCTGCTGTACGCGTCTAAGACTTACCAAGGCAGTATAAGATCAAAATATCACTAATGATGATTAATGGTGTAAAAAAATTACGCATCGCTGGAAACTTCGTCTGAAGAAATATGTGGGGTATATAAGCTAGAGGCAATGCCGCCTTGGTGTATTTTAGAATACGGTTGATATCACTACAGTTCATCAAACCTCTGTTTCTGCGTTAACTTTTATGTGTACTGTATGTGTACCTTTTGTTTACCTCAAGGATCAATGATTCGTCAAAACATTGACAAGTATAGGTTATACTCCAGCCACCTATCATGATATGGGACATGGCGTTTAATACAAAACAATAACAATAACAACATCTTTATTTTTGTTCATACATTTCAGGGACCTTCAGCATGAAATACTCCATACACATGGCCTAGTGAACTTTTCGTATCTCGTCAGATTTGGGGGATGGATTGTTAAATTTGTCATGCGTCCGCTTAGTTACAAATTACATCCAGAGTCAGCTTTTCATATTGATACAAGAAAACAAAACAAAAGTCTATGATACGGTTCCAAGAAAGAGACAAAACAAACATGCTTATATTCATGGTTAACAAACGATATATTTCCTCTAAAAATATAATTTCTTCTTACCAAATTTAATCCGTTAAATAGCATTAATCATTTACACGTACAATGAACTCAGACGCTACTATCACCTAGACTCCGGTAGTGGTACATTTTATATACTAGTTATTCAGTGTATGACCTTGACCAAACTTAGGAAGTATTGTGATCAATGTCTTACTTTGAAGGAATATTCCATTCGACTGAACTAATGAAAAGCAAGTGTATTTCACATTTGATATTTTTCTTAAAATCTTGAAACTTTCTTCGAATCTCGTATGGAAATAAAACAAGCTCACGAATACGCTGACGTTCTTGATCAAGAAGAATCTAGTTTGCTGGAACATCTAATTTGCTCAAAGCATTACAGCAGATGCGAACCATACACTTTTCGTTGATTAATTGCGTTGCTTAAGGGTGAACTCGGCGCCTCTATTTAAGAAAACTGACTGCTCTCATTTGCCTGCGTAGTCTAAAGCACTTAATTTCAGCGTCGTGGCCTTACCTTTACAACATCTCATGAGTATTTTAAAGCAAAATGACTTAGTGTCTGAGTGCTGAAGGTAATATGAAAACGACATTGATACATATGAAAATAATTTTCAGTGTATAAGTGATTTTATCTTTTATTTTGGTAAAACGGAATAAACGTTGTGAGATTTGGAGTTGATAAAGGAATGTTTTGGCTTGAAGTTGAAATTTACAGCGGGACATTTTCGGCGTAATTTTGTTTCATGCCGTATATTCGACATAACTTTAAGAGAATTAACTTCAAGATGACCACGTTTTTCAGAATCTCATTCAGCGTTATTTCAGTTATACTTTCATTATCCCTTGCATGCCTTATCTGCAAGTGACAAAATTTAAATATATATGATTATGCTTAAAACGCTTGAAACCCCCCTCCCTCCCTCCCCCTCTGTCTTTCTCTCTTAAATCTTATTGCATAGAGGACAATGCCGAACGCAAAGAGCATCTAGGCTTCAGTAGACTTGTTTTTAACACTCATTTTATAGTTCATGTACCCGACTTATTCTAAATGTTCTAAATATGACAAATTTTTTAATTAATATTGACATAAATAACGTATCAACTAGGTCAACGCCATTCAAAAATTATGTTGGGTTTTCCCTTAATTAAAATTAATATATAGAACGTAAATGACTACCTCATCAATACAGAAGATTCTTTTAATAACACATTTCTGGTTCAAAGCTTCGATTCAGACGGATATTTTTTTTTCAACCTGTCATACTAAACAGTTCATTCTTAGAAAAGAAATCATCCTTGACGTTTCGGTATGTTAAGAAAACTTTGAAGATTATAATTGTTATGATGTAACGTTCATGATAGAACACACAATCGCAGTCTGTGTGCATCCTTGTCACATACTAGGAGGTGGTTCTTAACGTAACGGAAACATAGCCAACCTTAAAGTCAACACGTTATGTATAAAATTGACTTATGCAGCCCGCACTGCGAATATCGATGTGATTTAAAAATGAAACTGGCTTTATTCTTCATACAAGACACTGTCCTGAATCATTTCACGCCCCAACACACATACACACCCCATTAAAAACAATTTGTAGTAAATTAAAATCGACAGAGATCTCTCGGATGTTATCCGACCCGGTTTGCACGTGTTTATGTATGAATGCTTACCAACAGTTTAGCCGAAATAAGGTGCAATATCAATAAATTTGTAACAAACGTAACGTAGAGACACAATCTTCTGTTGAGTACATAAACAATATGAGATGTTTTAACAATGCAGGACTAGTGCCCTATTTTAGTAATGATCTTATATCTGATGATGTCAACAACCTCAAATTCGTGACATTTTTGCCGAAGTAATATTCTTCTCATTTTCCTTGTCTGAGACAGGATTTAATAAAAATCTGGCACTTTTAAGGAAAATCTCAAAGGTGACTAAAAAAATAACCATATGCAATAATTTAATCCTTTATTTGAGTAGAAAAATAAATGCTTTATCAATTTTCAAAAGTACCTTTGATGCTTTCAACAATTATGGAATGGAGATCCTGGTGGCCACTTGTACCCCAGCACACGGTTGTAAATTTTGGACCACCATACAAATAAAGGAGAACAGAAATGCTCATGAAAATCCGCTCGTTTATATATCCTAGATTATTAGATTTTAATATATTTAATATTTATGGAAGGCAAAGACGATTTTAGTAACAAATACTCAATCTTGTGGTACAAAAGTGGAACAAAAGTCAGAATATATATCAAAAACACTTTTAGTTTTATCTTGTCCATAGAAAAGTGTATGTCGTGAGAAATCGGTCTTCCCTTTATCCGCACAACAGTTCGCATCGTTATTTTCCAAACATGGTTGATGAATGTTTTAACATAGATATTTTTTAATGAAGACTAAGACTAGTCTATTTCAGATTAATGTATTATATTTGGTTTTCTATTTCATTGATACATGTACATTCATCAGTTCAATATTTTTAATGAAATGTACACTGAAACAAATACTACACTGCAATCAATTGTGCACCAAATACAGATAGTACCCCAAACTAAAATACACAATTAGTAATGTTAAATCAAATGTACACTGAAATCAAATTTATACTAAAAACAAATAGTAAACACAAACAAATGTACACTACAATCAAATGTACACTGAAATCCAATAGACATTAAACAATAAAAATAATTGTGTGTGTGATTAGGATTTTGAACATAGCTTTAACAATTTTTCAGTCAAATCGCTACGATGTCTGCAGTGTGGCAATTAATAGTGATGTATATCACTGGGGCATCATGCGCAGCAAATATAACATGATGTCCCACCCAGTCACATTATCCAGGCAGACCAGTCCTAACACTAACCACTTAATGCTGAGTTCCTAGCGAGGCAGCTGTTAGCACCATTTTTGTATGTCTTTTGAATGACTTGGCCAGTGTACGAACCCACGACCTCCCGCTTCCGAGGCAGACGTTCTAATCATTAGGCCACCGGTGCGGACACAAAAACGTTTTCACTGTAATCAAATGTACACTGCAACGAAATGTATTCTGAAAGTAAATAATAAACCAAATAACAATATTAAGCGATGGGAATCAAACTGCTTCTTGATAATTTTCACTATTTCAACTCATGACAAGCGAAGTGTCCATTATTTTATTACAGTGATAACGTTGCTTAATTGTTTTACATTTGGTCTTTTTTCATGATCTTCGTAATGCATGCATGTTATAGAAATATAATCGTCTTCAACCTGGAAATCAGCGTTCATAAAGAACATTTATTCGAACTGCCCTCACAAGGTCAATTAATAAAGCTACAGATGTTGGAACAACTTTCGGCAAAATATTTATATATTAAAAAATCGCTTGATATAGTATAGTATTGGCTATTACCTACCAGGAAGGCAATTGTGTTTACGTGGCCATTTTCTTTACAGTCAAAATGTTGTTTTCTTCAAGGTTATATTGTTTCACCCAGTTGGCCTTTCTCCTTTAATTAAAGATTTACCTATTCATACCCTTGATGACAACTTTCAATGCAATGAGTACCGGTAATATAACCACATCTCGAGGACGGTATTTATTAGAAGACATTGAAGCAATTATAATGTTTTGAGAAAATTAACAAAATACAAATAAACGCAAGCAAATAATTCTGTGCCAGTTTAATGCAAAGAATCATACATGTATTTCATGTAATCAATTTTCAAAAAACATCAAAAGACTATTAGAACTAATTAATGGCAGTAATGTAATTACTTTATATAAAGCTTTAGAGACAATGTATCCACGATACAATATTATTATATTAAAGAGGGCTCACATGTTGATAGCAACGACTTCCATTATTTCTGTCAAAATTTTGTATGGGTGTGTAGCAAAAGAATTATCGTTATACATCCTGGTATCCGTTTTAGTTACTGTTATTTTTTCTTTCTCATTCTTCATTTTCCTCGTTCTATTACAATTGACCGCGTCCAAGATTTTTTCAAAGAAATGAGAGAGGCCATAATATCGCAGATGATGTATGCAGCGGTCAATGGCGTCAAAACAATTTGCGCATCGATGGATACTTTGTTCAAAAATAATAAGGCCAGTAGAAGCAGCCGGAGGCATAACAAGCATGACATAGTTTAGCACAGTTGACCGTACAAAGCGATAACAGGATTCCTAAGACTCGTTATTCGTAAATATTATATACCTTCTGGCTGACACTTTGACAGTTAGGAACGTTTCATGTCTCTTCAATTTGGGGTGGATGGGCAGGTAAAAATTATTTTTCTTTCGTTCAGTTACAAATTATATGGAGGGTCTGCATGTCATTTTGATTCAAAGGAACAAATTTAATCTGAAAGTTGAGAAAGCAAATATTTTCTACTTCTTCCATAGGTGTTAAGACGTAAATCATACAGCTACCTTTACAGGCGAACCAAGCATACTTGCTTTCATGGTTAACTTAACAGTACATTTTGTTTTCAAAATACAATTCCTTCCAAACAAAATGAATCCGTTAAATAACGTTGATACTTGTTATATCGTCATTCTCATCTACAATGAACTCTGTAAAGCGACCACGGCAGACGCAAATTTCGTCCTGACTCTGTTACCACAACTAATTACGAACTAGCATGTTAGTTATATTGTGTACGAACTTGACACAACATTAGAAGTATTAGGGTCGATATCTGACTTTGAAGGACTATTCCATTCGACTAATCTGACGACAAAGCGAGCATATATATCTATCTATCTATCTATCTATCTATCTATCTATCTATCTATCTATCTATCTATCTATCTATCTATCTATCTTTTTGGTTCGAAAATGTACACAGAAACGGTGCTTAGTGAAACCAAGTTCGGTGACAAGTGAGAAAACAGCACCCTATCTCAACTCAACTTTTACAAAATATACATTCATACATATATACACATATAGCATGCGTATTTGATTCTCTTTTTCTCTTATACGTAACAAATAGTGTGGTTCGAAATTCGTAGTTAGTCTGTACACAAAGTTAAGATACTTTATGCAAAAGGTTCATAGGGAAGGTAAGAGGTCTATGTCAAGGGACGTAATATACCAGAATTTTTCTGTAAAAGGGGGAGCAATTCGGAAAAAGATTAATTATAGTCCCATTAGCTGAATAATCGTAACTACTAAGAACTTCACTTTGAGAATTATTCGTTTTCAAAAAGTGTGCAAAGAGTCAAGTGAATATATTCAATAACAAAAATGTGGAATGTCTAAGGTCCTGTCACATTAAAAGGGGATACGAATTGGTATGTAATTTTAACCTGCAAGAACATAGACCAGATTGATACAATTGATTTGCGGCTGTTTTCTGATTGATACACGTATTGTTTGTTTAATAATATACTAAATGAACAAGTTAATAAAAAACGAAGGTAAAGCATTTTTAATGTACACTCGATAATAAAAAAAATAGTATCAAAATTTACATTCTAAAACTACTTCAAAATTCATTTATAAAACTGTTCCGAGGATATTATAATGAATGTAATGAAAGTTAGTATAGAAAACTAAACGTAACAAACCGCTTCAGTCGCCTAGTGGTTAGAGCATCCGAATTGTGGGTTCAATCATCCAACCCAGTCGTAGCAAAGACTTATAAAAGTGATAGTAACAGTTGCCTCGCTTGGCGTTCAGCATTAAGATGGTAGTGTTAGGACTGGTCGGCCTGGTGTCAGTATAATGTGACTGGGAAGACGTCATGATACATGTCTGCAACATAATTACCCATTGATATACATCGCTATAAACTGCCACACTGCAGATATGATAACGATACGACTGTTAAACATACATTAAAAATCCAAATCACACATACACGTCACAAAATTTAAATATGGAAAAACAACCATAGATAATACGGCTTCAAAGAGTAATTATATGAAGTCAGATCCGATCTTAGCACCAAATTATGAGAAATATAAACGTTAATGATTAAACAAGAATATTTGTATCCTCGGTGTGTGTCGCAGCTATGTTAAATTTCATATTATGATTTTCGGTTTTTATTGAAACTTGGTGTGGGTGTGTCAACATTTTCCACATAGTCGAATCACACACGTAACCAAGATACGCATTACAGATAGTCTAATATTCTCCAAAATGTATTGTTTGAACTACGCTGAATTTATGATATTGAAAATTTAAAGAAGATATGAATATTTGAAGAGTAATTTTCGCAACAGAATACACGTTCACATGCAGAGAAGAAGACTGCAACATGCCCGCTACCCTTTCCAATACCCCCCCCCCCCCCCCCACAAATCAACGCACATACACACTCACACATAGGTGCACAATTGTGTTGAAAAATATATTAAACCGATAGATTTGTCATGTTTACCTAGATGCATTGTTTTCAGTCGACACAGGACTTTATCAGTCAAAACAACCTGAGACCAAACGGAATTTTGTATGTTGATTCAGGCGTGACGTCAACAAGCTGCTCTTGGAACATGGGTAGCTATATATACAACTAGATCTGAATACCCAACATAATTTGAGAGAGAAATATTCGTTGGCATCGGTAAATAATAATTGGGACCAGTTAGCGAGAGGGATATCGTGAAAATATTAATGCGACCTCGTGTTGTTTTCTTATTTCATCTTATCGTTTATTCCAAAAGGAAGTATCTTTTAAGCAAAGGGTTTAAAACGAACGTGCACGAGGTCCAGGAATAGAGAGGAATCACTAGATTGTGTGATTGCATGTGTTGTTTTAATGAAAATTTGAAAAGAAATTTGTGGTGAAAAAAGTCTCTGAGAAACTTGTATGTAAAGTGAAAATTGATATTCCTCGTTAGAACACCAATATTTAGAAGTCTCTTTCTAAAAGAACATACTGATGCAGCTGTAATTAACTTCTAAAAATATTGCAAAGATCTGTATCGCTGCCGAACTAATTTCAAAATAAAACGGAGCAACGGACTATGACTACGAGGACAAATACGTTTCGTCAAGAGAGCATTACGGACTCTCGAGTGGAATCTAAACATTGCATCGGTGGAACCTCTGCTGACAAGGATAAACGTATTGCATTGACCATCAATCCGTATGATTACTACAACAATAGGTTTTCTGAGGGAGGAAATGGTCAACATTCTGAGAATCAAAAAAGACCTCCTGTAAAAGAATGGAAAGAAAACGTGAACATTCTTCAATGTGATACAGAAGTGTGCAAGAATTCGCTTCAAGTTGGTCTCAGTAAATCCAATCTAGCTCGAAATAACTATAAAGGCAAAGTATTCGAAAATGGACACAAACCAATATTCATTCCGTTGAATGTTGATGGATCTATGTCATTGGGTCCATCGAAGAATAATAGTGTCAGTCAGTGGTACAGAAAGTTATACTCTAATATTTTCAAATCCGATTTGACCAGAGACGGGCCTCTGGAAACGAAATCAAAGAATGCCATGTCCGATTATTATTCTAAGAAAGAGAAGATTGATGGGGAAGCAATTGTGGACTTAGCCGCAAATAAACACAACCGCTGGAACCGGATAATCCATGACTATTTGTGGTGTCCATTTGTACTCTTTTTCGTGTTCTTCTGTTGTGCGCCAGCCGTTCTGCTTATGCATAAATCGGACATTGCATTTCGAAAAGGACGTGATTCCGAAGCCAGACGTTGCGCCATGTGCTCCTCATTATTGTATGGAATCGGACTGGTCTTTACTCTAGCCTTTTATGCCATGATTTTTGCCTTGGTAATTATTTTCGCCAAATAAGAACTTTATTAGATCAGTTAATAGTATCTGTTAATGATACCCATCATATAATTGGATTTAATTTGTTTACTCAATATTTCTTTACACTGATATTAGGTAATATACGCTGAAATTCTTAACTAACTATGTCAATATACAACCAAGGAGAATGTTCGTAAAACAAATATGCGTGAAAATTGCGATTCTTCCTCAACGGTACCACATATGTTCCTTTAAATTCTTTGACTTTCTTTGTTTTGTTTGGTAATAACTGCATGAAATTAGAACGTGGTAATATATCTTGTGTCGCTTTTGTCCGAGCATACAAACTAGATTTATTTATAAAAGAAAGAGAGGATTGACCTGTGTATATTTGCTATTTTCGATATGCGATTGTTGATTGATAAATACCTTTGGTGGCCAATGAGTCATTTTCGTTATGTAACACAAAGGCAGGTTAAGACGATGGCTGTTGAAATTTCGCTTTTTCTTTCACAACACGCAAGAAACAATGTCAACCAATCATGGATACTATTGTACAGTTGTTATTGATGTATGTTATGTCCACATGTATATCGATAGAGTGTTATTGATACGCTGACGTTCCATTTAAGGTATAGTCTCGTTTGCTGGAGCGCCTAATTTGCTGGAAGCATTATGGGTCATTTTCGTTATATATCACAAAGACGCGTTAGACCGATGTGACAATAAACCTCGATGCCTCTTTCGGAGTATACGGACTGCGATAAGTTTACTACTTGGTTCAAGGCATTGAATTTCGGTGTCGAGGCTATATCTTTACAACATATTTCGTAACGCAGACGTCCCTTTACTTGAGTACTAAATTTTTCATATATTATATCCAACTTACTTCAGAGGAATGAATGCTTAGGTGACAACGGTTTTATTTGTATAAATCGAGTTACCTTACGGTGTATTGTAATTGTTGTTTTTCTTAGTAACAACGTTTTATTTTTATGAAAATTTCAAATGTATAATTTACATGATTTGTGATGTATGTGTATAAGTTTTATTAAAAGATTTATAGCTTTCCGTTAAATATTCGTTATCTATGTAGTTGTCTGTTGAAATAGGTAATGATTGCTCTGTGCGCTCTATGTCGTATAAGAAAACAATCTTCTCCATTGCTATTTCATATATATTTTGTTTTATCCCTGCCATGTCCTTATGTACACCCGATAAAATCTAAATATATATGTTTATACTGGCTCTGTTGTAAACTCTACCTCTCTCTCTCTCTCTCTCTCTCTCTCTCTCTCTCTCTCTCTCTCTCTCTCTCTCTCTCTCTCTCTCTCTCTCTCTCTCTCTCTCTCTCTCTCGTTGAGGGAATTAACTTATAAATGAGAGTATATGAACCACTGGTACATTCAACTGCATAAGATAATGATGATCGATTGTTTTTACATACTGATCGTGTATACTGCCGAATAGTGAATATTGCTGAAAATTTATTGGAATTATTAATGTGGGCCTTTATGGCTATCTTATCTTATTCCTAGTGCGTGAGATTTTGACGTAGCGTTACCAATTTTAGGCATATCGCAATGATGTCTACAGTGTGGAAGATGGAAATATTGTCTAGTATTGGGACAATATACCTCAGACATGTATCATCTTAACTGAATGATTTGTGTTTCAGATTCAACCTGTCACAGTTTATTCTTAAAACAATGGATCATCACTGACGTTTTGGTATATTCCTCTCTTTCTATATTAAGAAAAACAATTGCAGATTATTGCAACTGACATGAAGATGTTTGTCACATTGCACAGATATGCAGTCTGTGTGCAACCTTATCATGTACCATGAGGAGGTTCATAGCTTACGTGAACAGAGTTATAATCATCTTTAAATGTCCTAATAATAAAACTGGCTCATCACATCTTAATTAATGCTTGTCTGGCCCATTACTCGATGTTTGAAAGATTACTTTTCCGAAATTAGGGAATATATACTAAAAATCGTAAGCATTTGTAACGACAAATTATACAAATTTCTTAAGCTAATTTTGGCAACATTCAGCGCAAGACAAGATCGTTGATAATTTGATTGCGTGTCTTGCCTGTTACTTACCAGGATTGATAAAGTGTGTATCTGTGGCCATGTACTTTACATAAATGTTATTGAACGTATGTATGTATGTATGTATGTATGTATGTATGTATGTATGTATGTATGTATGTATGTATGTATGTATGTATGTATGTATGTAATATTGTTTTGTCAGTGTTAAATTCTCTTTTTATTTTACGTTACATGCTATTGTAATGTAAATTTATTCACCAGAGATGATGTTTGTTTCAGAAATTCGGTTGACCAAATTATTCTTTGGTCAAAAGTTAATGTAGACCTAGATCCTGGCCCTGATTTAAGGTTAATGAAAACCACGCAAACAAGTCTTAGTTTTATTTTAAAACGAATGGATGTTGTCAAGCTTAAGATGGGACTAGTGACGACCAGATCATTTTAGGAGTACGTGATATAAACGATCACGTTACTCCTTCGTCACTTTTTCTCGATTTCGCAAATTTGGGGATTTTTTCGTAACTACGTATTAGTAATACGATATACTCTTTGTTTCAGCGAGTTCTGCCCTTTTACACATGACTTTATCATTATTCTTTGTTGAGCAAGTTTTTGATTACATGTTAAATTTTCTTCAGACCAATATGATTTTAAAAGATTAATTCGTATATCTGGAAATATTATATGCGCTCATAAATAATTCTTGGACAAAGATATTTTATCAAAATCGTATTCTGATTCAAACACCAGAGTGTTAAATCTTTTGATTGTTCAAGAAAGTTTAGATACACACGAAACTGACTTCAACATTCGCCATCGACTTCAATCTTGGATTCGACTTTAATCTCTTAGAACTTTTCATTAATAGGAATTCTGTAATTTAATTCGTTTTTCAAAGTTTGGTTTATTTGTTTATTTGATTCTTGAAAGTTCTTTTTTCGTTTACAATTTTCACAATCTTTTTGCAGGAAATAAATATTTTGTTAAATTTTAAAATGCTTGTTATCTTTCTTCTCTTTTTCTGTGTTACTGTTTATTATAGCCTAAATACGTAACAAAGTGTGTGTGTGTGTGTGTGTGTGTGTGTGTGTGTGTGTGCACAGTGTATATGGTGCGTCAGCACAACACTGATTATATAGTTTAGTTACATTTGTAGCAAGTCGGGAAAACGAAACCCCAGCTGATATACAATCGATGAAATATTTTTAAGCATTATATACGATGGTAATATGGCTAGAATATTGTAAACATTAAATGCAACAACAAACAAACGAAAATAGAGCAAATATAGCGCTACGCCTTTCATTAACAACTTCATTCCAGCCAAACGTCCATATTATTGGAGATCTGGGTCGGACAATACACTTTATGATGTCATATAATATGGTCAATACAATTTCATACAATATCATTACCAGTCTTATAAGTATCACACTATATAAAAATGCTTTCTTAGTTATCCAAAGATATAATTTGAACGTTTCATTGTGTAGAAACCAAGGCGAGTTGATCAGAAAAGCAAGGGCTATCACGTCATCAAAAAATAATAAAAATATGTGGTGTGAAACCAACAGCCCATGGCGAGCGAAACGTCAAGAATATTTTCTTTGAGAAAGATATTTTATGATGTAGCCTTTGGGTCCTTTTATCAAACTCTTGTATCATATCTACCTTGAGCATCCTATATTGGCTTTAATTATACTATTAGCTTTAATTATACTATTGGCTTAGAGTGTAGTAGTTGTCTGGTTTAACGCCATTTTTCAGCACATGATGGGCTATACATGGCGGCAAGTATGTATTGATGGTGGAGGAAGAACCCGGGAACACTCCGGAAAGAACAACCGACCCACGAGAAGCTACTGGCAAAATTTCTTACATACCTACATTGACCAAATCCGAGACTCGAACCCACACAGACATCCTTACAAAATTTGGATAACAATGGCACGAACGTTTGTTCGGATACATACATTGGTGATATTGTTCTCAGCATTCTCGTGGTTTCTATGAACGAATTTCCAGTTAGGAACCGATCGTTTAATTTTCGGGGGGTGGGGGTGTGGATTGTTTTTCAGGCTGAAGTGTTTTCATCATCTTAAATAAAGCATTGCCTTTTCTCAAAAAATACTAGTGATATAAAAAAAATCGATATAATCAATTCATTTCTTGCACAAGTGAATCTTTAAGTAACGCGATAGGTCGTCAGTAAAACCTGTGACCTATATCAATTTTACCAATATATATAACAATGTTTTGAAAACGTATCGATATTAATCTTGACTGATTTCAAAGATATGGCTTGAAATCGGAGTTGCCAGAAAAGTATTCATTCGAACCAAATGTCACAAGATCGATTCATACAGCTATAGATGTTGGATAAATAATTGGAACAATATATTTTTATATTTGAAAAGCACTTGATTAAACAGATCTTGAAATATTATCAGAAACGCACGCCATAAGATCGTTGGTAATTTGATTACATGGTTTCATAGTTACCTACCTGGAAGGCAAATAATGTGTTTATGTGGCCATCTCCATTGCGATACATCAGAAGTGTTGTCACTCAAGGCTCTTTCACCTTTTCATTAATGATCTATTTATATTAATATAAATTAAACTTGTTCAATCTTATTACAACTGGTCATGAGTTCTACAACCTCATCTCGTGAACATAATTTATAAGACAGTGTTGCTATTATACAGTTTTGAGACAACCAACAAGATACAATTGAAGCTACAAACTGTGTGACAATTGCATCGATGCAAAGAATTATACAATTATTTCAGGTAAGCAAATTAAAATAAAACAGAGAAAATACAGAACGTTATTGTTTGATTATTGGCAGTTAGATATATTGAAGACACGTCCTTCGTATGTGCCAGAATCAAAGTATATCTTGTTTGGTAATATACATATAAGGCTTCTGCTTGATTTGTATTGAACTACCAAAAAACATTGAAAAGCTATTCACCTAATCGTACTTGGATAATAAAGCTAAAAAAAACCAGATAATAATTACACTGGACAACAAATTTTTACAAAAGTCATGTTACTGAAATAAAATTAGTCAATTCTTATAAATTTGTATGTGCTGAACACGAATATGACAGTCAAATTGCAAAATTGGCTCTAGTTTTTTTGTAATCTGCAAGAAATTAATGTTTACATAACGAAATGCATTCCAATAGTAAAAGGTCAACTGTAATAGCCTACCTATAACAAATCAAGTCATTGACTACATCTTAGGTTTCTTCGCCTGTCTCTTATACAGCTGTTCGGGAGCATCTCTGAGGAGTGCCCAGCAGTAGTCAGCCAGCATTGTAGTGGACCATTTTCCCTGGTATCTTTGTTCCATTGTTGCGATATCTTGATGAAAACGTTCGCCGTGTTCATCACTAACAATACCACAGTTGCTAGGAAAGAAATCCAAATGGGAATGAAGGAAGTGAATCTTTAGAGACATATTGCAGCCAAGTTTCTTATACTTCAAACATGTCTTCTACTAGTTCTTTATAGTTTTCTGCCCTAACATTTCCGAGGAAGTTTGTAGAAACTAGGCGAAAAGCATTCCATGCTTGTTTCGCGTCACCTTCCAGCAAGTTGTTGAACCGGTCATCTTTGAAAAGCTCTCGAATCTGAGGAGCCACAAAAACTCCCTCTTTAATCTTTGCTTCGCTGAGTCGAGGGAATTTTTCATGCAGGTATCGGAATGCTGGCAAAGTCCGGTCAATGGCTTTCACGAAGTTCTTCATCAAACTTAGTTTGATGTGAAGGGGTGGTAGCAAGATTTTCTGAGCCTCAACCAGAGCTGGGTGTTGGATATTCTTGTCTCCAATAGCTACAGTCTGCCTGTGAGTCCATTCCTTCCTCATGTAGTGCATTTCCCTTGCTCAGCTTTCCTACTCGCATAAGAAACACATGTATTTTGTATATCCTTGCTGCAGTCCCATTAAAAGGGCAACTACCTTCAAATCACCACAGAGGTGCCAGCTGTACTTGTTATACCCAATGGAATTCAGTAGCTGCCTTAAGTTATCGTATGTCTCTTTCATGTGGACAGCATACGCTACTGGAATAGATGGAAGAATGTTTCCATTGTGCAAAAGCACAGCCTTGAGACTCAGTTTCGAAGAGTCCACAAATAGCCTCCATTCTTGTGGGTCATGAGTGATTTTTAAAGCATTTTTCATGAGGCCCTCAATATCGGAACAGAATATCAGATTACTTTCCTTTCTGAAGAAAGGCTCCAATTGCTGGTGGTGCTTTCGATATGCAGTAATTGTGACATCTTCTTCTAGAAGATTCCATTGTTGGAGTCTTGATCCTAGCAATTCTGCCTTGTTCTTTGATAAGTCCAAATTACGAATCAGGTCATTTAGTTCTTCCTGTGTTATTCTGTGTGGGATTGATGATGCACCACAGTGAAAATCTGGATCACTGCATGCTGATGGGCCAGGAGAAGAACAGGTTGACTCACCTTTGTCTTCGTCAGATGAATCAAGAGAATATTCTGCTGGAGGTTCTGGAATAGGAAGTCCCTCACCATGTGGAACTTGTCTCAATGCAGACGGAATGTTTGGGTAGACTATTCTCGACTTCTTTCGCTTCGTTATTCCGCCGGAAAGAGGAGGAACCAAGCAGAAGTAACAGTCATTTAGGTGGTTGCTTGGCTCTCTCCACACCATTGGGACTGCAAACGGCATTGATGACCTTTTGCAATTCAACCACTGTGAAATCTGTGTTGTACATGTAGCACAGCATATATGCGGAGCCCAAGGCTTGTCTTGGTCACCAACCTTGCATCCGAAGTAAAGATGATATGTCTTCTTCACTTGAGAATTTATACTTTTCTTCTGGTTGGCAAATGTCACTTCCCCACAAATATAGCAAAAATTGTCCGCGGTATTAACACACTTTCGAGGCATTACTGTTCTTTATTGTACGTAAATGGATAAAATAATAAGTTTTATGTAACAGTAGCTTGAACTGTCTCGCACAACGTCTAAAATATTTTAAATGCTGAACCTATCTGATTGGGCTTTATATAGTACACTGCTTACGTCAGCTTCAGCAGCCGCCTGGCATTAGTATAATAGGCCTACACATGTATTGTACACTTCTGACGTTAACTTACTTCAGCAGCCGCATGGCATTAGTATTGCATTGCATCAGAAAATGATGCAATGGATGATGTGAGCATGATGGTATTATGCAATGTTACATCATTTTTCCGGATGTTGCTGCAGTCCTACTGGAGAAATTTACACAGTGAAACATAGAAAATGAGGTATATGAATATCTTCAAAACGAGAGCCAATAAAAAAAATTCACGGTTATATTCGTGTTCGGCACACCAAAATACTACAGATTAGGGCCTTTTCAAGTCAGTAATGATTTCACTGTTGACCAGTGTTATTCAAGACAGCACTGTCCAACTTCTCACATATTTGTTAATTTATTGTGGTTACCATTAAATTTCAAAGTACTTTAAATAACGCATTTCATGGCATGGGTCCACAATATCAAAACTGCCTCAATAAATCTAGTTTGAGATATCAAATCACACAATATGAGATCTATCCCTAACATTCTTTTACCTGGATTCAAAACAAAAATATATTTTCCATGTTCTGCAGCAGTTTTATGAAATACCAGGTGCAAATATTATTCATCGAACACAAATTTATATTACGAGTGCTCACAAATTATAACAAAGAATTCCGTTATTTCTATCAAAGTCTTGCATGGGTATTTAAGTAATACAATTATAAATATTGATAATGATGTCTACGTTTGCTATTCTTCTCCAGTTTTCTTTCCTATTCTAATGATTTTGTTCTATCAAGCTCGTGCAAGACTAACAAGGAAGCGTGAGATAAATATATCACTTGTAAGGTATGCAGCTGTAAATGGTGTCAGGAAACGTTATGCATCGCTAAAAACTTTGTTCGAGGAACCATATGACGAATAGAAAACAGCCGGAGGCAATGCCATCATGGTATATTTTTATCACACACTTCATTTCATTACAGATCCTCATGCCTCAAATATCTAATTGACTTTTGGCGTACAATTTGTTTACCGCAATGATGATTATTCTCTAAAAGATTGACTGATCGCGGTTATACTGACCTCCGCCTATCATAAGAAGACATATTTCGTTTAATACAAAACAATAACATTAATAACATTTCCTAAGACTGTAAATTTTCATAAATATGAGATACCTTCTGACTGAAACTATGAAAAAATAAGCCATTATTGAACTTTCCAGACCTATTTAGTTACGGGTGGGTGGGTGCTAAGCTGATAACTTTTATTGGTGCAGTTATACGTTTCCATTTAGCGTCATTATATGTCCTTCCTTTTTCCTGATATCACTTAATGGTGTTTGTAATGTGCTTTAGAAGAGGAGGTAACTGTGTTTTGTATCTCAATGTAACGACTGTCTTCATCATTAAAAATTAGCATATTTTGGACTTAACTTACTAAATATGGGAAACAAAATGGGGACCTTAATGTAGTTTCTTGCTCTTTACATAGTTCTCAAGGTTTGCACCCCATTTTATGAATATTATTTATATGTCCGTACAGACACAGATAAACAATTGCATATCATATCAATAAGCATTCATAAAAGTAATATTTTGGTGAGAAGATAGAAAATTTAAGCACACCGGGTTAGTTTCTAACTTATGTCCAATGTGAAGCTGACACCTGAAATTCCGAGTGCACATTAATGTGATAATAGGAATATATCAATGTTTTAAAAATGTCATGAAATATCTAGCTGCAGTTAACATATCGGAACAAGCTTACAATAAGGTGGCAGGTTTATGCATTTGACAATACAGACTGTGTCTCTGAAATTATTATGCTTTCATTGACTGGTCAATCTATATCAAGATCATCTAAGTACTCAAAAAGTTACTTTCAAGACAAGATTGAGCTTCCGCACGAGTTATTTATTGGTTAAGTCAAGAAGTTGAAATATGACCTTGAACTGAGTTTTTCATTGTACTTGTTTGTTGTATACCACAACTTATTATTTACTATGATTCTGTAAACTCAAGAAATTATTAAAAACAGCTGTAAGTGAATTGATGTCTGAGAAGAAATTACTGTTAAATTGAATTGAACAATTATATAGGCATAGTAAGTTTTAGTGATATGCATCAAACGATTTATTTGATATGTCACCTTTTAGGCCGGTGAATGTGGCATTGAATTTGTGCATAATAACTGTCCTCTGTCCCTAATACAGTGTATTACCTTGGTCAAATTTCAAAGGTATTATATTCAATGTCTTACTTTGAAGGACTATTCCATTCGACTAATCTGACGAAAAAGAGAGGACATACGCGAACAAAGAGAATATTTCTTCACGAACAAACACTGTCTATCCTCTCATATATTGCTTAATTAAGAGTAAAGAAAGTTTTATTAATCTTTTTATAACATTGATTCAAAATATATCAATGATCTCCAAACATCGTAGTTTCGAATATCCATTCAAGCCAAATTCCAATCTTAAATCTTAATTTAATATTTGTTTCAAAAACCAAGGATTTAATTTTAAGTTTGCACATTTGGCTCCCTCGTCTTCTGATCAACATAATAAGACAGTATTTGTTATCAAAACTTTCGAATCTATATTCTCTACGATGTTTTACATACGTACATACGTTTTATTAAAAGTAATATTCTATTGTTCCTTTTTCTGCCGTTACTACATTGATTATAATCTTTATTTATTTCCAATTAAATATGAGTTATATCAGTATCAGTCTTTTGAAATGTGTGATATTCGTTTGTGTTGTTTAGGTCAAATAATTCGTCCAGAACTAATTCAATTCTGACCTTTTTTTCACCCCTGCCTCTTATGTGAACGTGACAAAATATACATTAATAAAAGTAATAAAAGTATTCTCTCTCTCTCTCTCTCTCTCTCTCTCTCTCTCTCTCTCTCTCTCTCTCTCTCTCTCTCTCTTACATACATACACACACACATATATATATATATATATATATATATATATATATATATATATATATATATATATATATATATATATATATATATATATATAAATAATGGAAAATGAGGGAGTCTCAGGCTGCTTGAACAGTCTTTATTAACACACCTTCACAGTACACGTCCATAACTTTCTATATTGTATCGCGGCGCCCTCTATCCAGGGAGCAGTCTCTATCTAATGTTGCAACTACTAAGGGGAGCAGTTATTAATTAGAACTAACAAGTAAACTACAATATGTCACATCTCCCCTCTTCTAAGATTATCAGAAGATAAGATTTTGCATTTTAGAAAATAAGAAACACAATGAATCAATTCCATCAATATGAAAACATTAAATAAGTAAACAATGAATTTACTGTCTTTGTATCTGACATGTCCACTGATGGAAATTAACGGAATTGATTTATATAATAGGTTACTGTAAACGTGCACAAGATAGTCCTGAATATAATGCTATAGAAACCTAAAAGTCCAATTCAGAAATTGAATACTAAACTACGCGTTGGCACATTTATAAAAGTCACTTTCTTAGACAAAATCATTGAATCTGGCTGGTTTTCGGACGACTCTCCCCATAACGTCCGCGCTGGAGTGTTTGGGCTATTGGACCCATTTGGTACCGCTGGCTTGCTGGGGGTTGACGTCCGCACTGGAGTGTTTTGGCTATTGGGGGTTGGCTGGACTGGGTCACGCTGGGTGGTACATTCATCCGATGGTGGTATGGGCTCCATGTTATTTAGAGACTTTGTGCTGGAATCCAAATGACTCCTGACAGTACACTGTGGTGACTCTGTTACAATGTCTGTAGACGTATTTGTCTCAACTGGAAGCAGATTCTCAGGGCTTTTTATCCGCATAACATGGATTCGATTGCGCCTGTATATCCCTTGGGGGAGTTTTTACCAAGTAGCTTCTTCGATCTTTGTCGGCTTGAATAACTATGCCTGGTGTTGACCACTTGTTATCATTTCCATGCCATTTGATTCTGACGCTGTCTCCCTCATTAATATCTGGCAAATTGCGTGTAGTGTAGCGCCGGTTGTAAAATAATTCATATCTTTGTTTTGTCTTACGGTCTCTCTGCCTGATGATTTTGAGGTTTGGCCACTTGGGGTTTAACTTCTTTTCAATAATGTGCAAGGCGGTCCTCATCTGGCGTCCCATCATCAATTGGGCTGGGCTGGCACCTGTCGCAGCCGTCGGTGTGGCTCTATAAGCCATCAAGGCAAGGAATACATCATCCTGCATAAGTATAGATTTTGCTATTTTGACACCACTTTCTGCCTCACCATTCGCTCGTGGGTAGTGAGGACTGGTAAATACTTGTTTGAAGTTGTATGTCTCCGCAAAATCCTTGAATTCTGATGAAGTGAACTGGGTCCCATTGTCTGAAACTACAATTTCTGGGATTCCCCATCGTGCAAATGTGCTCTTTAGCTTTCCAATTACTTGCTGGGAGGTTATTTTTGTTGCATTATTTCCAGATAGCGTGAAAAGTAGTCAATAGCTACCAGGTATCTTTCTTGTTTGACTTCACAAATATCAATTGCAATTTTCTGCCATGGTCGGTCTGGTAGAGAGGTTGTCTTCAATGGTTCCCTCTTCTGTGCTGGCTTTCTAATCTGACAAAATTCACATGTCTCTATTTTGTCTTGGATCTGTCTCGCGATTCCTGGCCACCATACACAACTTTGGGCTCTTTCACGACATCTGGCTAATCCCTGATGACCCTCGTGAATGTTATCCAGAATTCCGGGCCTCAAGACTGTAGGTATAATAACCCTGTCCCTGAAGAGAAATAGGTCGTTCTGAACTGAGAGTTCACTGCGTACAGCAAAGTATGGTTGTACATCTAGGGGACAACTATTTTCTTATCCGGCCATCCATTTCTGATGAAGGTCATTGCAGTCTGCAGATTGTGGTCACTCCTGTAACCTTCTTTTATTTGTTCTAATTTCGTATCGGAAATTGGCCTGCATGCCTCCATTGACTCTATAAAAACTTCCACTTCCTCTTCGTACGTGGCGTCCTGATCCAGGAGAGGGCTCCGAGAAAGGGTGTCAGGAACTACTAAAAGCTTCCCAGCAACATACTCTGCCTTTGCGTTGAAGCGTCTTAACCGCATCAACAATCGTTGACACCTTAAAGGGGCTTTATCTAAATCATGTGTGTTGATCAATGGCACTAAAGGTTTATGGTCTGTATGCAATCTGAACGAGTCCAGTCCAACAAGATATCGTGAAAATTTTTCACAAGCCCACACACATGCAAGGCACTCCTTCTCTATCTGTGCATATTTAATCTCTGCAGGGGTGAGTGTTCTTGAACAAAAGGTAACTGGCTTGAGTTTTTCTCCATGTTGTTGGAATATTGCCCCACCAATTTCATAACTGCTGGCATCAGCGCTGACAACAGTTAACTTGTTAGGGTCATAAAACGCTAAGACTGGCGTGGATGTCAGCATTTCCTTGACTTTCGTGAAGGCATAATCCTGGTCCGGGCCCCAATACCAGGCTGTGTCTTGTAGATAAGACTGGGAGAAATCTACCAAGGTAGTTGATCATGCCCATGGTGCGACGAAGCTCACTAATATTTAATGGAGCAGGAAGCTCTTTCACTGCAGCAACCTTTGCTGGACTGGGCGTATGCCATCCTGGCTAATCACGTGACCAAAGAATTCCAATTTATTCTTTCTAACTTCACATTTTTCTTTGTTGAGCTTCAGTCCACTCCTGTTGAGCTTTTCTATAACCAAATTTAGTCGTCTGTCATGCTCCTCTAACGTTCTGACATAAATGAGTATATCATCCATAATGGCCTCAGCCCTTTCATAGCCAGTCAGCAGCTCTGTCATTTTTCTCTGAAAAATCTCTGGAGCCGACGTAATACCAAATGGAACTCGTTTAAAACAGAAGCGACCCAGCGGAGTAATAAAGGTGGTCAGTTTTGCACTTTCTGGATATAAGGGTATTTGATAAAATCCGCTTTCTGCATCAAGTTTGGAGAAGACAGTGGAGCCTATCAGCTTCGGTGATATATCATCTAGAGTAGGGAGCATATATCTCTCCCGTTTGACAGCTTCATTGAGCTTCTTCAAGTCAACACAAATTCTGACTTTGCAATTTTTCTTAGGGACTGATACCATAGGTGCACACCATTATGTGGGCTCTGTTACTTCTTCAATGATGCCTTCCTGCTGCATATGGAGCAATTCTTCTTTCACCTTCGACAACAAAGGAAACGGAACACGCCTGGGTGCAGCTATACTGTATGGCCTGGCATCATCCTGGAGAGTGATCTTCACTGGCTCACACTTCAACAGGCCAAAGTTCCCAAAGGCTGTTTTGTTGATCTCTTCAACTCTTTTCACAAGACCCATCGCGTGTGCAACTGCACGACCAAGGAGATTACTGGCACGTTGTCCCTTGATGACAAATACCCGAAACTGGTATGATACTTTCTTATTTGTAGTATGTGCCATAAACTCGCCTTTTGAATCCAGAATCCCTCCAGGGCTACACAACATGGATTCCGATTGTCTAAGCTTTGGTCTTGTTGGAAGAGAGTTGTATGTTGCTTCAGACATAACTGTTGCATCTGCTCCCGTGTCTATTTTGAAGTGAACTGGGGCTCCACAAATGTTCAAAATCACACGCCATGCCTCCTTATTATCGTCACACATAGTTACTGAGCCAAGGAAGAATGTTTCTTGGTATTCTGCATAATCTGTAGCTGGTGTTTCATTAAATGTGACCTCATTTACTTTCTTAGAGCGACAGACAATGGCAAAGTGGTCAAGTTTGTTACAACTTCTGCACCGTTTTCCTTTAGCTGGACATCTCTCACCTCTACCATGCCGCCTGTTGCATTTGTGACAGGTTTGTTGTGCTGTTGTTGTACCAATCTGATTTAGTTTGCGCCACTGACGTTGTCCATTTTAGTTGGTCGACCATGGTTTAGTGCTTGATGCCTTGTTCTGTTTAGAGATTTCATCCAAATTTTTGACTGTCTGACTTTGGTCGCGTAACTGACTTTTAACCAGTTCTGACTGTCTCGCTATTTGTATGGCCTTCACTAAGGTGAGGTCAGCCTCCATTTGTAGTTTTTCCGAAACCTCTTTATCCCGAATTCAAATTACAAGACGATCCCTTATTGTTTCATCCTTTTGTGCGCCAAAGTCACAATGGTCGGCAATTTCATACAGCTTTCTTACAAATTCCTCCACCGATTCTCCTGGTATTTGACTAAGTTGGTGAAACCGCGCTCTTTCATGGATCACATTGGTCTTGGGGACAAAGTAATCATCAAATTTCTGCAAAACTGGGGCGTATTTGTCGGCATCATCATCGTTAGCAAACTCAAACGATTTAAATATTTGTTCTGCTTCTTTTCCCATTGCATATATTAGTGAACTTACTTGAACTGCCTCATATTCCTTGTTTAACTTGGTGGCGATCCTAAAGCGCGCGAAACGCTGTTTCCAATCCGGCCACTCCACTGGCTTTCCAAAGTTAAAGCTCTCCGGTGCCTGGAATTTCGCCATTTTTACTCACTACAAAAGTTTATGTATCCTTTGGAATTACTTCTGACACCATGTCATGGAAAATGAGGGAGTCTCAGGTTGCTTGAACAGTCTTTATTAACACACCTTCACAGTACACGTCCATAACTTTTTATATTGTATCGCGGCGCCCTCTATCCAGGGAGCAGTCCCTATCTAATGCTGCAACTACTAAGGGGAGCAGTTATTAATTAGAACTAACAAGTAAACTACAATATGTCACAATATATATATATATATATATATATATATATATATATATATATATATATATATATATATATATATATATATATATATATATATATATATATATATATATAACATTGCATAACGGATAAATAGTAAATGCAACTTAATGATTGGGTTGAAAGCTACACAATCCCGAGAAGTACATAGCATCGATTTTCTCATTTTTAAGTGTCCAAATATTGTGATATCTTTCTCTGTCTGAGTGTCGGTCCTTCGTTTCGATAATATATGGTTTGTTTTTCTAAACTTCACGGAGGAAACGACAAGACAGAACTTAATGGGCATTTAGCATTAGACACATTTAACAAACATAATATACTTCTGCCAGACACCATCTTTGAGAACATTTGGTCAAAACTGTTTCTAATATTTTTTAATATGACAAAATCCTGAGCTGACAGAATTTAATTTTAACACAAAACCCATATACAATGAGTCGTTTTATAAGTTTTGTGTTTATTGGGTTATTTCCCCTTACTTAAAAGTAATATTTATCATAAAAGTTACCGTACTTAGTACATCAACATCACAAGAGAATCATGTAATAAGATATTTTTTTATAGACTCGAATACTGACGGACATTTTATTCAACATCACACGAAAAAATTATCCTTAGAAAAAACAAATAATCACTAATGTTTTTTTTGTGTTTATTGTTGAATATTAAGAAACAGGTCCAGATTGCAATTGATGCAATTGATGCAATCTACATTGTGTCGTATTGCATAGAAATACAATCGGTGTACAACCTTGCCTCATAACAGGAAGAGATTCTTAGTTTATGTAAACAGTTATAAATACAGTATACACGTTTTACATATTTGACTCATGCAGCCAGTTATGTGAATATCGATGACGATTCCTAATGAAAGCAGTTATCTAGTTGACTCAAGGAATTCTCCTTGACGCAAGGCATTCTCCTTGACTCAACGCTTTCTCCATAGTTCAATGTATACTCCTTGACTCAAGGTATTCTCCTTGACCCAATGTATTCTCACTGACTCAAGGCATTCCCCTTGACTCAAGGCATTCTCCTTGGCTCAAGGCATTCTCCCTGACTCAAGACATTCTCCTTAACTCAAGGCATTCTCTTTGACTCACGGTATACTCCTTGACTCAAGGCATTCTCCTTGACTCAAGGAATACTCCTTCACAAAGCATCGTATATTTCTGATGCTATTTGTAACTATTTCCATTTTATAGATATTGGCAAAGTACCCAAACGCGTTTGGAAAAGCAGAGGCAAAATGTAGATGTACAAAATTGTCAATAATTAAGAAATCTTTTCTCTAGTTTTCACTATTTGCTATTATCACAGAACATAACAAATTACATATATGGATCAATATTCAATAAGTCTAAACTGATACGTTTCCAAAATCAGGTACTGTGTAACCATATAAGTTGCTCTAGTTAATTTGGTATCAGTCAGTGGAGATGAGTGAGTTCTGTCTACATCAACTACCGTGTTCTCTTTACGATCTAGATGCCTAATAGACTGATATATAGAATAGTAGCATTTCATGTCGCGGTATTATGTAAATGTATATGTCTTCACAGTTTCAAAAATTTGAAGTCCACCTGTAGAAATGGTAGATAACTCTTACACGCCCATTATCAAATTTATATACGGCTGCTAAGTTTTTAACCATTATTTTCCATGGTGAAAAGAATAATTAACTTAAATATGCATCTAATTAAAAATATATATATATATATATATATATATATATATATATATATATATATATATATATATATATATATATATATATATATATATATATATATATATATATATGTGAACTTAAAACACGATAAAAAGGGAGATAACTTGTCGAGAATTACAATAATGCCAGATATCTCCAGAGCTCGAAATCAACATAATCTTTTTACATTAGAAAGCAAATGTTATGTTTCTTTCTTTTCCAGTCTGTAATCATTAATCTGTGTAATTTTCGAAGAATACATGCTTTTGAGAGTATCGGTGTGAACCAATCAAGTACATACAATTGATATCTGCCCAGCACTCCATATGAAAACAAATTGACGATACAAAATTGAATACCGAGTAACTATTTCCAATATTTTCTATATTTCTGATCGATGCAATATCTTTTACATTTTCCCAGTGACTCCGCTAAATGATTCAAAACTGTGTCACGACCTGCCTTTTTATAGTTTAGTAATTTTGTACCGCTAAATATTCCAACCGTTATTGGAGTATCCAATTGTAGAAATATGGCGTTGCTTGAATGCTAGTTATACATTTGTCTTGCATATTAATACTCTGCTCAAATTGACCGGTATTATTGCATTGTAACGCTATTTATTAAAATGTTTATGAAAATCATTTCGGACTTGATAAAATATTCCAAAAGCTAACGTGGATTTCCTTTACCTAAATCATGCATTGTTTGCGCTCTTGCTTTATTGTTGAGTAATTTACGCTTCCGCATAAATTTTCATTATTTAAGTCCTTATATTTTCATCGGATTGGAATAATTGTAACTAATCAAAGCAATTTTATGTTAGTTCTCTAAAGTGACAAGTAAAACAATGGACATTATCTTTACAACGAACGTTCAAAATTCCCTTTTTAAAAATGAGCTATTTATTATCGCACTGCATTTTTAATGTTAGAGTGCTTAAATTCTTCAGCTTTTTCGTCGATTGTGTTTTTGGTGTACGAAAATTCAGGGACTTTTCGATTCCGCAATGTTTCGTTGTATATCATAAACGCACGAAGTTTTAAAATCAGTATTCTATTTGTGGTGTAGCTTCGGATAAATCGTATTATTCTGACCATTGACTGCGGTTGATCGCTTTTGAATATGACTTTGCATTTATGATGATAGACTGCTTCAGTGTTTCCTCTTTTCGTCGATTGTGTTTTGGTCTACGATATTCTACAGTACTCAGTTTAACGTACTCTTCGGATTCCGCAATCCCTCCTTGAATATCATGATGAAACAATTATTCTATTTGTGTTGTATCGTCGTATAATTCATATAATTCTCAAGACTTATTTCCTTAACAGAATCTAATAAGAGTTGAAAAATGAAGCAGAAAAATCCGCTAAATCGACTGGAATTAGGATTTCCCTCATTGTACAACTTGATTGTTGTCCATAGGGATTTGTAATTTAGCTAAAGTTCGATGTCTTCTCACCTAGAAAAATGCTTCATATGCCCGTCATATCTTAGTCATTCGACCTTGTTCCATTCTCCTCTTTATGAATGAGGGCATGGCCGTTGTGGATGAGAGCGTTGTTTCACAAAAACTAGTCGATCAGTGCAGTTACCTACCACGCAGGTTTGATTCGTGCTGGAAGGAACTATATATAACTCAATAATATTTATCATTTCGATGCTGTCATTCTACATCATTAATAACTTGAGTATCTGGAAATTATGTTTCACTTGAATGGTATGTTCGATATAGCGACAAAGGAAGAATTAGTATAAGATCTAAACGTATTTTGAAATATTGGCTGAGAATAATATCAATGCCATGACGCAAATATCCTAAACAATTCTATTACTTACAGTTAAGACTGGTTGGGATGGGGGATTTGGGATTTCGGGGCTAGATATGTAAAAATGCTTCTATTTATATTTTGATTTGGCAGTGTACACAAGGGATAAATGATGAAACTATATTTTTAAAATGTTCAGCCAGAGATGTGACGAGATGTGACGAGATTTTTAGGCAAAAGCTGCAGGATGAGATTAAGTCGATGGTAAGACCGCGTTTCTAAAGGTCATTAAGGGTAGAATTTACTGGTCAAAAATATCTTGAATTATTGGGAGATAACGATCGCAATATGTTATCACTATGCCAAGAGTGTTATCGCATTATGTTATCACTATGCCAAGAGTGTTATCGCATTATGTTATCACTTTTTTTTTTTAATATGAATTAAGGTCGCATGCGCAACTATGTGCTTTCGCGACCAGTTAATGCCCGAGGGTCGGGCTATTTGATTGGTCGGGACCAAAGGTAACTTTGACTACACTAGGCTGTGTTGTCGCAGTCTCCCCGGCACCCGCGTTAAATGGCAGTCTCGCCTTAGAGTAAAATGTCGGGTCACGGCAAAGCAGGAAGGCAGAACAAATACCAATATTGTGTAAGCCACCTGTGCAGTTATATCAAATCCATATAGTCATAGAATTTTTCATCTTTCCTATCAATAAATATTTCTAGTACATAGTGTACATGTTGTAGGTCCTTAACAAATTTAATTGCTAAAATGTCTTAGCGACATAAATAAGTGTCACTGTTAGGTATTTTAGCTTGTTAATTTTGAGCGGTGGTCAAAATTGATCAAGTTAGATTTCGAGAAAGAGATTGTTCGAAAAGGGTTCTCCGGCCAAATTAGAACCCTGGGGAGAAAAATAAAATAAAATAAAATAAAATAAAATAAAATTTTAAAAAAAATCAAACCAAATTAAAAAATAAAAATATTTTAAAATATATATATATATATATATATATATATATATATATATATATATATATATATATATATATATATATATATATATATAAAATAAATTCAAAAGAAAAAAAAAATAAAAAAAAAATAATAAAAAAAAATAAAAAAATTAAAAAAATAAATTAACAAAAAAAAAAAAAAATTAAAAAAAAAAAAAGATTAGAGTTGGAGTGGGGTGTGTTTGGTGTTATTTCATTTCTTCCGTCTTCTTTTTCTCTTCTTTTTCCCTATGTTATCACTATGCCAAGAGTGGTGAAGCAGTCAATTGGAGGTAAAACGGGAAGATATGAAAGCATTTGCTATGAGGAAATTAATTTAATCTTATCACAGCCAGTCTTCAGTATGGAGAAATACAAATATAATCCTTACTAACCTTTGTATTTAAAAGTCTGATATACACAATATTGTTAGTAAAATTCTGCTGACTAATTTAGCATTGTTTACTATAAAAGCCTTAAAGATTATAGAAACCGTTTATCAGCTACTCCTGCTACGTAAGACTTAAGATCAATATCACAAATATTACTCCACACAAGTTTTAAGGTTAACCTTAAATCTGTTTGTTTTATTACTGTGTAGTATATTTTTGTATCTCACCTATATCCTAAAAAAGCAATAATAATCACTTTTATGTATGTAACCTTAGGCAATATAACATTTTTGGGAAATGCATGATTAATTGATATATATGGACAATGGCCTATATTACGAATAATAATAATAATAATAATAATAATAATAATAATAATAATAATAATAATAATAATAATAATAATGAAAACTTTGTATTGCGCCTAATCTTTAGAAGCTCTAAGCGTTTCACAACATTTATAATGATATGACTAAAAAAAAACAAAAGACAAAAACATGAAAATGGAAAACATAAAAAATGCTTAAAATATTTAAGGTACGAAACATTATTAGGTTTTTAAGTTTGTTCTTGCAGTCGCAAAAGTTGGGTTTTAAAAGCATTCTTGAAATGGATATCTGTGTCTTTGTGTCAAATTTCAATGGACAATTAGTTCTACAATGCTGGGCCCTGTTATGCAAAAGAACGTTGTCCATATGACATTGTTTTCATAGTGGGAACAATGAGTATACGATTATCAGAAGAGAAGCGTAAGTATCTTGCTGGTATATACACATGGGTGAGGCCGGACAGGTATGTTGGACTGGAGTTCATCAGTAAAACGTAGCATAGAGAACACATTTTGTGTTTGATTTTGGATCAAATGTATTACCAGTGTAGGGTACAGAGCAGTGGGGACGTGTGCTCTGATTGTGGTACTCTAAATATGATCCGAGCAGCTGTGTTTTAAACTTTTTGAAGTTTCTGGAGTAGATATTGAGACGAACCATCCATAATTAAGTTACAATAGTCCAGTCTTGAAAGTACTAATGAACACACACGTGTTTTAGTGGCATCAACCGAAAGATATTTGCAAATTGAGTTGATGCATCTCAGCTCAAGATATACAGCCTTGCATATGTTTAAGACATGTTGGTGGAGCGTGAGAGTCTACTGTCTAGTGTAACACTTAGGTTTCGTATTGACTGTGTGAATTTACTGTTGGTGTTGCTGATATTTATTGTTTGAGGTAAAGGATGTGAATAAGAAAGTCTTTGTGTTGTGATCAGAATGGCCTCAGTTTTATCACCATTCATCTGCAGCTTGTTACATGTCATGTTACTATTATTATTATTATTATTATTATTATTATTATTATTAATATTATTATTATTTTAAGACCCTTAAGAATGAAAAATATACCTAAATATCTGTAAGAAAACAAAATCGTGTTTCAAGGTAAAATGATTTTCATATATTGTTTCAAATATTTAAGGAGTACCTGTGAATTATATTCCTCTTTTCTTTGATTCCAAATATGTTCATTAAGAAAGTCGAACTCAATTGTTTAAATCATAATTTTCAGAACGTTTCTTGATAATCAAAGAATGCTATTCTGGATTCATTTATTTTACCTGCAAATAATAATTCTGAATGCGATATGAATATTTCACAATATATACACAATTATCCTTAGCAAAAACACATCTCATACCAATGATATGAGGCAACATTTGTATTATCCACGAATAATGAAAGAAGGTTGTTGTCATAGCAACTGTAATTGATCATTAAAGGCCGTGTATGAAACGTCTGCGGTACATTTTGCAGCCTTTAAAGCTAAAAAAAATATCTAGTTTATCGTTGGAACAGAAATGCTTAATTTAAATCAACAAAAGCTGTTATTTGTTTAATCGATGTGATAAAGATTGTGCAATTAGAAAGTTAGCACAAATATTCAGCTTCTTTCATTTCGCACTGCCATGATCCAATATTTTTTGCTCTAAGAGAAACGTCAGCAATGGGGTTACTTTTAAGTCGCCATGCGGTACGGAAGTGAATATGAAATGTCAATTACATTAAAATTTACTTCATCTCTTCGATGGTACTCTTACTTTCTCAGAATGAAAAGGAGTATTATCTAGGCAGGTTTGATGATTTAAATCTACTTATTATTTCCGCATGGAATGTAAAATTATTTAAGCACACTGCCGTACCGTCAAATGTGAATATTAATCCGCATTATGTCAACTAATGTTGCATTTAACAAATATTTATTATGAAGAGCTTTTTCTAATCCTCAAAGAAATATGTATTTGTATGATACATGATAATTCATGATTTTGTATTGCATTGTCCGAGATTGTGCATGAAACCTCTACAATGTATGTATGTATGTATGTATGTATGTATGTATGTATGTATGTATGTATGTATGTATGTATGTATGTATGTATGTATGTATGTATGTATGTATGTATGTATGTATGTATCATTGATCAAAGCATCTATACTCTCAGAGGCAAACGTTTAAAAATAACGCTGCGCGCAATGTCGGTGACCTCGTGTCTTTATTGTGACTGGTCCCTTTATAGTCTTACCTTTCCGTTGAACCTTTCACTCGCACTCAGCCATTGTGTCTATATAATTCACCTTTTACTGACCCCTCCGATTCCACCCACCGAATCTCTGTAAATATCTAATTTCATCTTGTATTTACTCCTTCAATCCCACCCAAATAATCTCTGTAAGTATATAATTTCACCTCCTGTCACACTAACGATCATCAGAATGGACAACCTATCGATTGGACAACTTCACGATTGTAGAACCTCTTGATTGTCGCTGTTGTTGCCTGGCCATATCTCTCCTTTAAAACTTAAACTGTGACGATACAAAACATTTAAATTTTGCCCTGGTTAATTACCTTAATATAGAGGGCACACGTTATATTTAACCATCACACAACATAGTGAACTGCCAATGGACAAATTCATATCACTGACCGTTACAATTTGCATGTAAAACTCAGACAAATGCACTTTAATTTGTAAACACCACAGATTAATACATGGCTAAACGGTCACAAGAACCAAACCTTCTCCATTAGATAGATAGATAGATAGATAGATAGATAGATAGATAGATAGATAGATAGATAGATAGATAGATAGATAGATAGATGGATGGATGGATGGATGGATGGATGGATGGATGGATGGATGGATGGATGGATGGATGGGTGGGTGGGTGGGTGGGTGGATGGATGGATGGATAGATAGATAGATAGATAGATAGATGTTATGCTATGCTATGCTGCTGTACTATACTATACTATACTATACTATACTATACTATACTGTACTGTACTGTACTGTACTGTACTGTACTGTACTGTACTGTACTGTACTGTCCTGTCCTGTCCTGTCCTGTCCTGTCCTGTACTGTACTGTACTGTACTGTACTATACTATACTAAATTATATTATATTATATTATATTATATTATATTATATTATATTATATTATATTATATTATATTATATTATATTATATTATATTATATTATATTATATTATATTATATTATATTATATTATATTATCTTGTACTGTATTGTATGTATGTATGTATGTATGTATGTATGTATGTATGTATGTATGTATGTATGTATGTATGTATGTATGTATGTATGTATGTATGTATGTATGTATGTATATACATATGTGTGTGTGTGTGTGTGTGTGTGTGTGTGTGTGTGTGTGTGTGTATGCATGCATGCATGCGTGTTTGTGTATGTTGGTGGGTGGGTTTCGTTGCTGTTAATTTTCACTCCAAGTCAGGAAATCTTACTTGAAATGTATCATGACACTCATATGATTAGTAGGAATATTTTCGCAACGGAAAGTGTTCTTGGAGCTTAACTCTGGATGGATTCATGTTGTGGCAGCGGCTGTATATTCCTGGCACTAATTGGTGAGCCATTTACATTGTTCAAATCAAAGCCGAATGCTTGATCAAATTGGCATAAAGGCTGGAGAAATACCGAAATGGAGGGAAAAGGTGGTTTGCTTTCCAAACAACGTCGTATTTGATTACATCTAATGTACATGCATATTGAACATGTTACCTGTAAGGTTAGTAGGTGTCCCATTCGGGTGAACCCATCAGCACTGTCGTTTAATGGGATCACGGCCGTCATGGAGAAGTCTACAAACGAGATCAGTAAGTACATTTCGCATTGTCATCTCAGAAATATCTAAGTACGTAGATGCTTATAGTGAAAATTTAACGACGTATAAGTAGCTTGCATACTTGCTAGTATGCGTGAGTTGGGGTATTAGCTTGCATACTTGCTAGTATGCGTGAGTTGGGGTATTAGCTTGCATACTTGCTAGTATGCGTGAGTTGGAGTATTAGCTTGCGCTAAAAATACAGGAGACTTACAAACTGAGCAACTATGCGTCCAGTAAAAGGATGTAATTGCATACAAATTAATATGGCTTGCAAATAGAGTCTTAATTAAAAATTGTATACTTGCTCGGTATCATGCTATGACACACACACAAACACACATATTTATACAAAAACATATTTTGTCCGTGATAAACAAGTGTCAACTATTTAAGGATTTTGTATCTTACTATTTTATAACTGCTGGTTAATATAAAACACACGAACACACATTCATATTCAAAAACCTATTTTGTCCGTGATAAACATCCAGCAGCAGAGGAGGTGAACAGACCAAGTTTTCAAGTAAAAATAAGGCTTCTACGGAAACCGAAAATATCTAACAAAATGCAGAGAAAGTGAACAGACCAACTTTTACAGGCGTCGATTTAGCAAACTGAGGCTTTCTCGAAAATGCTTAATATAAGCCTCCATTCATCAAAATAAAATTAAAAAAAAAACGACGTCATTTTTGTTGTCACCATCCCCTTTGCTGCTACGATGCTTGGAAAATTCGTGGAGTTTTCGGGTAAAAAAAAAAGACGCCATTTAGTTGACGTTCACCTCCTCGGCTGCTAATGCGCTAACTAAATATTTGATCAAGTCCGATACGATATCTTGTCTGAGGGTCTGATAAATTTATCGTCACAAATCCGTGTGGGATTGTCTGAGCGTGGCTAAAGAAATTTCTAAATCGATTATGATCCATATCACCACCGCACCAAGTTTGCCAAATATTTCTAAGAGTATGAGTATCAACTCCGTTAAATACACACAGCATATTGCAGTTATCTCTGATCACTTTTGGTATTTGAGTGTAACGTTGAGTGATATATATCACATCGGTGTTTTTATGTCTGCCTCTGGAAAATATTCTAGCAGGATTCTTTTGATTATCTAACATAATATCATCATATACGACTAAATTGTTAATACTTCCATCAATATCATCAATACTAGGTGCCTCTTCGATATCGGTTATAAACTCAATAACACCATCGCCGTTAATTTCTTGCGCGGCATCATTAAAATCCTTTAATACTTCATAACATCGTTGATCGTCTACACTCGGAGCAATCATGTACAATTTATCCCACTTCATCCATCTCGTTATCAAATTAAGTAGCAATTGTGTTTTACCACTTCCAGATGGTCCGATGATAATCGCGCGAATAGAATTTGGTAACATTGCATGGTGTCTAATAGGTTCCCGTCGTCTCGTAGCTGAATAATCAATTACATTCATGCCGTTATATAATATAATTATGGATTTATATTGTGTGAAATGTAGGACGCGTACTGGCACAAATGACTTGACGACGATTACAACGAAAAATAATCGATCAGCGCTTTCTGGTAAATGCGTACAATGTAGTACGAAAAAATTTAGATTTACTTCCACGAAACCTTTAAAAAAAAACGAGGAGGTGATATTGCAGCCAAATTGACAAAACTCCCAGGAACACCGTGGGCAAAGTATCCAGGAGAAAAGCACCTTCCAGGATATAGCTACTGTGGACCGGGAACACGATTAGATATCAGACTTGATGATCAAAATCAGCCCCGACCCGGCGAATATCCAATAAACGCTATTGATAAGGCGTGTCATGCTCATGATGTCGCTTATAAAAGCAGCAATCTTCAACATAGACATCTCGCAGATGTAAAATTAATTCATGCGTTAAATGCTATTCCTGATAAATCCTTCAAAGAAAAATTGACTTCGTGGTTGGTAAAATCTGCTATGAAGGGTAAATTGATGTTAGGTGCTGGTAATTGAAAATGCTAGCATTTTAATATGGAATCTATTTATTATTCTCCGAGAGGATACTGGAGAGGTTACGCAGCAATCAATAAACTAGCTAGTGCATCAAAGGTGAAAAAAACTACAGCGGCAAACTGGTTATCTAAACAGGCAATATGGCAAATTTATCTACCAGCGCCTAAACAAATTAACTATTCGCATTTTGATGTTACAACACCTAATGAAGTTCATCAAGCTGATATACTATTTCTGCCGCATGACAACGGTTACAAATACGCGTTAACGTTAGTTGATATTGCAAGTCGATACAAAGAAGCAGAACCGTTAAAAACAAAATCATCTACTGAAGTAGCTTCTGCATTTGAGAGGATTTATCGACGAGGTCCTCTGCGCTGGCCAAATCTGTTACAAGTTGATCCTGGCAAGGAATTTCAAGGTGTTGTTACATCTACGATGAAACATCATAATGTCGCCATCAGACGAGGACACACTGCGCTACATCGCGATCAGGCAATTGTTGAACGGTTTAATAAAACCCTTGCTGAGCGGTTATTCGGATATCAATACGCAAAAGAATTCATCCAGGATAAACGATCCCGTGAATGGGTCAAGAGATTACCAGCTGTGATTACCGCAATCAATAATGAGATTACTAGAACAATTAATATGAAACCTGTCAACGCTATTAAGAAGGCGTCTATCAAAATCCAAGGAATTTCAAAAAAAGATTTCAAAGAACCAATTCTTGGTAGTAATGTCATTGTAAGGTACTTATACGAACCAGGAGAGCTTGAGGGTGGTAAAAAAAGAGCTACTGATCCTATTTGGAGTGTCACTACGCATAAAATATCCGGCATAACACGATCAACTGGTAGACCTCCAGTCTATAAACTGGATTCAACTGCTCCTCAGCGAGGATTTACACGCGAACAATTACAAGTGATTCCTGAGGATACTCAATTACCACCGCGTGGTCTTAACTAGCACCTAAGGTGCTGTCACCCCGGCGTCTGTTGCACTCAAGACAAGTCAACCTCACATTGTTTCTGACATGACCGAGATTGTTATCTTTTCTATCTACGGTGAATTGGCGAGGATCTTTATCCGACCAATTCCAACTCATTATACAATTACAACTCGCGCAGTGATTGTTCTGTTGTTGCTTTAGTGTCTTAATTAATTCAGCATCAATGTCAAATTCTCTTTTATTTTTTTTATCCTGTTGTTTATAACCAGAGAGTTTTTTTCTGATTATATTATCATCGGTGTGTATATTACTTATTGTATTGTCATTATCATTAACCACAATTCTTCGAAGTTGGTTTATTCGCCGTACTCTGGATACTGCGAGATAAACTAAATTTGACCACTCAATATGATTATCTACTATCCAAAGAGTTGTATCGGATATAGTCAATCCCTGTGAAGAGTGTATTGTTGCTGCATAACCTAACGTCCATGGGGATTTATCAGCACCTAATGCATCTTTAACGACGCTGATATCAACCAACACAATATCATTTAATACTAAATTCTGCTTTTGTTGTTGTCCAGGAATGTCAACGTCGATATTCTGCTTTCGTGTATCCTTAGGTCTATAACAGAGTGGTACTGGAAGTGTTGCAAATTTTTCTTTATGTAGCGCAAACAACTTCATCTGAAGTGCGTCTCTGACTATTTTTCTACTCGCGATTATTAAATCATTTGGCTTCCACATTTCCCAAAAATCATTCATGGGAGTTTCTGAAATTATTTCACGCGCTATTTCACATTGGATTTTATCCGGTTGTAATCTAATTAGCGCTTTGAATTCTCGTAATTGTTCATCAAGTGATCTATGGTCGGTATTAATCTCTTCATAATAATCTACAAATCCTTTTAACCATTCATGTGGAGATTCACCAACAAATGGCTGCGGTTGGCCGTGATCCCCGCACATGACGACTTTTGTATTTTTCAATAACAACCATTCAAGAAATATCTGTAATACTGTCAATGATACCGTGCATATTTCATCCCAGATTATTATTTCAGGAATAAATTTATCGCCCATTCGATCAGGAGTCCATGTATCGCCTTTCCATCGAAAGAAGCTATGATAAGTACAAGCTTTTACTCCACGCGCTATCATCTCTCTGGCGAGTCTGTGAGTTGGTGTTAACACAATCATGTTAGAAACATTTGTGTTTCTATTACGAAATAATTCGATTGCACGAGTTGTCTTTCCTGATCCACCACAGCCGTTTAAATAAACTGTCTTGTATCTACAAATCGGATCGGATACGGGCGGTGCAGTAGAAAATTCTGATTGAATCTCTGAGATATTATGGTTACTTTTCAAGTATTTATCATCCATAGCAACGTCTGCGGATTTACAATACTCATGTAGTGTTTCTTTTTTAAACCTCCAATTCCCCCACGCTTCCTTAGGATCTGTGAATTTAGCTACATCTGATTTGTATTTCTCATGGATATACATCGAATCAGTAGCTACTCTAACCGCGGTATTAGGAAATCTATTTATCATCGAGAATAGATTAATACAAGAATAGGCTAGCATAGAACTTCTCAATTGTGTGTATTGACAACTTTTTCCATCACAGTAGGTAACAACCGTACCTAATTTCTTACCATTTCGAAGGACATCATCTACCCAAACATTATTAGTTCCGCTCGCAGATTTGTAAGCTTCCTCATCTAATTCCCCTGATAGAAAAGCGTTCTTACGGGTTACAAATTTCCCTTTTTTTATTAAATCAGATATTATGAAATTGTATTCTTCATCGTCTATGATTAATCTAGAAGAGTATTTTGCATTATCAAATCTTCCACCTTGAGTGAATTTACCGATTATTTTTCGTCCGAGATCTTTAGCCTCTCTATTACTACCTTCGAATAATTTCTTAGACCAATCTATGATTTGTTCCTCGCTGAAATTCTTCGAATTTCCATCTAGAAATTGTTTTCGTTGTTCGTTAATTATTTTTTCTAGATCGGGTTTTGGTAACCAAACATCTTTCTGAGCGTTATAACAAATAATCGCTTCACTGACAATTAACGATATTAGCATACCACAATCGATCATATACCGCAATAGCACAATTGGCATCCACGCTTTTTCATACATATGTCTACCAAGCCAAAGATAACTACACGGATGTAACCCTGTAGCTAATTCGAATGATATCACACGAGCGAACCCGGTTAAATCAAAATCAGGCAATGGACCATTAATCGCAACACGAGTCATTTCATGTGTGGGGTGTCCAAATCGTTTGAAGTACTCAGAGCATTCTCCATATCCGAGAAAACTTCCAGGATAACACGCGGATATATCAATTGAAATCATACCATCACGTGAGTATTTCGTATTCCACAATCCTCCATGACCAAATTCGACGCAACTCAACTTCACATCCTCCAGAAAATCACTTCGTGTTGGGCGCCATGAATTCTTTTCTCGTGCGAAGTGAGCTACCACTGATGGAATTGTGAAGCTATCCGTAAGTAGTTTTTCTGTAGAAATGCTAGTGTTTCCTTCTAAATACTCATTAGCGATTTTTCTCATTCTATTATCTAATTCTTCAGTTCGATATAATTCACCATTTGGTTTTACAAACTGATCAAATCCTATTTCCGGATCCTCATTACTCCTGAGTAACCATACTGACACAGGGTCGTCTTTGGTTAACGCGTGAATAGCATCAAATAATTTCTCTTCATAGAAATCATCCCTAGAAAATTCTTTAGGGATATATCGAATAGTTCTTTCTCGTGGAAATATATTTACCGCTGGTGTCCACGCGTGTTTGTTATGATCAATAATTTCAATTGGAGCTCCTCGCGATTGATATTTCGGTTCGTATAATACTTCTCCGGTTATTGTCGCTACCGATATTGGAAATTTTAATAATGCTTCTAATTTAGCTATATCGGAAATCGTTGCCCCGCGCTGTTTCACTGTCAATTCCCATTCGGTTATTTTTTTTCTTCGTAGATCAGTTAATTTGTTTCCCCGGGATGCATTTGTAAAGTGTTCTATTAACCGTGTTGCTACACAATTAAGTGGCAAAGCCACTGATGATGAAAACATTGGAGCTAGTTTTGTAATATTAGGATTATTATTTATTGGATATAACCCATACACAACTGCTGTTACAGGGTAAGATTTCTCATAGTATGGTTTGTCAATTCCAGTTAGAATTCCTGGTTTGGAATCTCTACTCACAATAACAGTTTTTTTATCCTTAAGGATTGGGTCAAATTTATCTCTGATAATCCATTCACCTTCCTCTTCGATAATGAATTTTATTCTAAAAAAATACCTCCGTAGAAATTGCTTTGCAATTTCACCAAGGTGTGAAAGTATCACAGCTGCTCTTATATCATTCATAGTAGCATCAATTACAGGTATATTGACATCTTCATCAATAATTCGAAATGTCGACCACGTATGAGATGCTCCATCACGCTTAAACTCATTAAAACAGTCGCTGATTTTACTCAATAGTGGTTTATCATCTACTAGACTTTTAGGTATATCAGAGATTCTATCGAGATTAAATCTAACATTTTTCCAAGGCTTAATTTTCGATAATCTCTTGAACTCCTTCATATTATAATTAAAACAAGTATTTAAATAAGAAAATTTTATATAATGAATCATTGCAAATGGCTTATGATTGGATCAAAGACTCCGTGTAACAAATCATGCAGAAATGAATTCTGTGGGTATCATATGCAGAGTGTGAGAAACGGTTCGGAGGGACCTCTACCATGCTTGCATTGTGGGGTAGGTGTAAGAGGCAAGTCGCAGTTATGCATTAATTGCGGGGGTAAGCGTTATAGAGAGTTAAAACGTTATTATGACAAGCGAAGAATCAAAAATCCTGACGACGTCAATGACAAAATCATAAAAACTGCTCAAGATTACTTAGGCAGATTTTCCAATGTTATAATTCAGCCAATTAACGAATTAGACAAATAGATATATTATATATAAATGAACCAAGAATTTCAAAGACATTCTGTTATTGAAAACTACGAAGCTTCTCGTGATGGTGTTGTTAGACATTGTAAAAATAGGAAATCTGTTGGGCGGGATAATGGTATGGGTTATTTGATATTTAAAGCTGGAGGGAAAATGTATCTCAATCACCGTTTCGTTTATGAAGTGTATAATGGATTAATCAAGGATGGTTTTGTTATTGATCATATTGATTCTAATCCCAAGAATAACAAATTGAACAACCTTCAAGTTATTTCTCAATGTGAAAACACAAAACGAGGAAGAACTGGGAAATACTCGAAAATTGCTAGACCTGTAAGATCGTTTAATACTGACATGGAGATGGTATTTCAATCAATGTCAGAAGCTGGTAAGTATTTCGATATTCACACCTCCTCGGTACAAAAAGTAGCAGAAGGAATTTATAAGACCGCTTTTTCAAAGCGTTTTAAAAACAAAATTCAGTTTGTTTATGTATAATTTGCATTGGAAATTACTTCGTGAAATTGTGAAAGAATTTCCATTGAAAATCTTCAATTTTGCAATTTCACATGGGAGATAACTCCGTTAGGTATAACACGTGTGAAATCCATAGGATTTCCACCAATGACAGAGTTACGGATCTTAAACACGGAAACGCTAGTGTTGGAAAATCTTCGATTTTTCATTGGTTGTTATAATTAAATAAATCCGAACAAAACATAATCAATTTTGTCTTTTTCAAGTCTAAAATTCTTCGAATTTCAAGAATTGTTTTATAAACACGTCGTATTTAAACATTTTTTTTAATGTCTGTTTCAAGTATTATATGTGTTTTCAACGTTGTCAGTGATCGCTAATAAACAAACAAATAATTACAATCACTACACCTATTTTATATCACCTCGTCGTAATGAGTGTATATATACAAATTCGTCTTTATTATAATTGGGCATTAGCCGAAATTCAAGTGTAAACAAAACCACACCGTCACACGTGGTATGAACGTTATTATTGACATTCAAAACCAAAGTTTCGATTTTGCGGTTTTGTTTACACTTGAATGTAGAATAGCCCGCGTCATCCATTGTCATTGAAATCAATTCATTGTTCACCTATAATCTATTGTTGTACCGTCGTCATTGTCATTGAAATCAATTCATTGTTCACCTATAATCTATTGTTGTACCGTCGTCATTGTCATTGAAATCAATTCATTCATTGTTCACCTATAATCTATTGTTATGTGTTTGTCGGTTAACCGTTGAGCGCGCTGCTTGATGTATAAAACACCAAGGGGGTTTAAAACGGTAAATGTGCCGTCGTCATTCATTATATATAATCATAATCACCTATAATCGCATTAAGCTTCTGGGTATACTAAGATGATCAACACCTTAGTGTATCCAGAATTCATTTTGAAATACTTTGTATTTTTAATATTTTTAAAGAATTTTCATACTTTGTATTTAAAATACTTTGCATTTAAACAAATATATTTTTATATATATATGAATCTTGAAAATCTCAAATTGATTATTATTGAAATCAATAAGTTGAAGGATCAAAATGTAAAATTATGTTCAGGTTTGGATTGTGATCAAATTATGACCAATTTCGAGGATATACAATTTGCAGAACAGACAGGAAAATATGTTCTATCTAAGAAATATTTTTTAATCAAAAATATCCAAAAGCTTATACGTGAGAGTTTAGTAAATACTGAAGATGTTAATGTCTTCGTACCATTATGTAGCATCGTTGAACGTGTACGTAAGCAATTAGGATTAGAATATGAACAAAAGAGACTTATTAATTGTAAAGTGAGACAATTAAAAACATTAATGGAAAACTCTGAAGGTGATGAGCCCACGCGTAGAGAGCCTCCTTTGTTTGTATAACCAGTACGGTATGAGGAAGTAAAATTATGTGTGTAACAACAAGGAAGTATTAAAATGATTTGCATTTTTAGGTTAGTGATTTCTTTCGAAATGATTTGCAATGAAATGCTTTGCAAAGAAATGCTTTGCATTTGAAAATTAGTGATACTCTTCTAATAATGATAGGACAATCATTAACTACACGGAACACTAAAGAAAGACTTGAAGCTCTTAAGAAAATATTACCCCTTCGTGATAGAATCCGTGAAAAACTTCAACAACGGCAATCAATGGCCACCGACTTCACAGAGGATACAGAACAACTCTTCAAACCGGTTGTCAAGGCAACTACAGATGTGAAAACAGCAACTGAACGGGCGATATACGGAGATGTCCCCCAAGAAGGAAAACGAATAGAGAGGCCTCTTCTTGGTGAACTTGAAAAAATAGCAATCGAAACTGGACAAACAAAACAGGCTGTACAAAAACTTTCAGGTGATATGGCAACTCAGATGGAAATACAACGACAAAGTGGTATTTATGTCGATGATGAATTGCCACTTGAATCAAAAAGAACAGTAGAGGGTTTACGGGAGAGATTTAACGAGGCGGGGATAGCAGAAATTGATAACACTAAACCAGATAAAATTCCTGCGTTTGTTGTTACGAGTTATGAAAACAGAAAAAAACTGTTGAAAAAAGAGCAATATAAGTATATTAAGGATTTACAACATTACGCTGATGTGATTTACAAAATAAAAACCGGAAAAAGTCAGATTAAAACAGATAGTGCATTATACATTAAATATATGGAAATAGTGGGTAGTGTATACAATCAATATGAAGAACTAAAACAACAACAAAAACCACAAAAATTACAGCGGTGGAAACATCCCTCGAAGAAAATATCCTTCTCACCTAAAAAATCAAAACCCGGTTCAAAAATAGATGATGATGATGATGATCTTTTAAAAATCCTTCTAGATGAGAGATCTTCTACACAAGGTGCAACTGGTACAACTGAAAAAACAGGCAGTGGCTTAGTTGGAAACTCTAATGTTAGAAACTCTTCGAGTGGAAATACAAGTATTTCTTGTCCTGGTAATATTCTCGGTGATATAGCACGATTAGAAGTACTTGTAGGAGGAAAACGAGCCGGGAATAACTCACCAGAAATAATCAATGAAGCAGCTGATATCTGTAGGAGGTTATTTCAAGGTGGTATCATGGATATTGCAACATATAGAGATTTCATTGAAGAGTTAGCCGAAAATTCTTCGAATTTCTACGGTTATCATAGCGATTAGATATTGGAAATGCTAAAGCATTTGTAGAATCAAAAATGATTCTGTATATAGAGAATGATCATACACTACAACCATGATAAACCAACTAACGTCTACGTGGTAAACTCACGATTACCAAAATACCGAGTATACTATGGAGATGGTCTCGGTAATACTATAATGGGATTATTTTCAAGAATGGCTCCAAAAGTGGCTCCATTTGCAAAACAGGCAGCAATGAAAGCAATTGATGTTATCCGAGATAAGGGTATTAACACTGTTGGTGATCTTGCTAGTAAGGCGTTTTCAGCCGCTCGGGATAAACTAACAGCGTTAGTGAAATCACGAAGTGATTTTCGTAGAAATTCTTCAAAACCTGGAAATGCTAGCATTAGAAACACTAGTGTTTCTGGAATGACTTCACTACCATCTACTGCAGTAATGCCTACACAGGTTAGTAAAATAATAAATAACGCCGTGGATAAAAAACTACAGTCGTTAATGACTAACGCCCAGGATAATATAACAGCAAATATGATAGCCGGAAGTGGGCTTCCGGGAAGTGGTTTTAAGAAGATTCGCCGGAAACGTTAGAAATATTTATTTGAACAGGATTTCCAATTATGATAGTTATTGTAGAAACACTAGTGTTTCTAATATTTGTGTCAGAATCACTTATGATTCTATTTATTTGAATAGGATGTTCAGTTGTTATGGTTATTGTAGAAACACTAGTGTTTCTAATATTTATGTCAGAATCACTTGTATCAGAAACATTAATGTCAGAATCACTTTTGATTCTACTTACGTTATCTTCATTATCAGATATTTTCATCATCATTATTAAAATACACCCAACTAAATATTTATTTTGAAAATTATTTTCAAAATTCTTTAGAATTTTTATATTATAAAATATTTATAATTTGCTAATTTTGTTAGATTTTTTACTTTTTTTACTAATTTTTCTAGTGTTTTTATGCAATTCATCGACAAAATTTCATGAAAATCGAGGATGAAAACCCCAGGAATTCATTTAGAGAAAATCGATTTTGATCAGATTTTTTATCATGTGAGGCTAAAAATATGTTGTTTCATCGAATTTTCGATGTTTTTTTTTATTGATTTTGTATTGTTTTTTGGCTAATCCGTCGACATAATTTCATGAAAATCGATTTTCTCTAAATGAATTCCTGGAGTTTTCATATGAAACTATTTTAAAATAATTTCAAAATTCTTCAGAATTTTTGATTTAGACCATCGGATATATAATAAAAATGTTCAAACAGAACCCTGATGTTGCATTTGACATGGAAGCCCCAGTGCTTAAAGATACTTCTGTACGTGATTATCAATTTTTTGCTTATCACGCAGTACAACCTGATCTTCGTGGAAGAATTGAACTTCAGGTTCATGATACCAGTAAATACTTTTTACCCGCTGAAGCCTTTATTGAAGTTGAAGGTGAACTCGTAACAAATGTTGTAGCTAATACAGCATATGCAAGAGGTACTCAAGTTGGTTTTGTTAATAATGGTATTATGGCATTATTTGAAAGCGCAAGATATCTTATTGATGGAAGAGAAATCGAATCTATTGAACGTGAGGTTGATGTTGCTACGGGAATAATCGGGTTAGCAAGATATTCCGATGATTATACTAGATCGGCTGGTCCATCTATGATGTTCTCTAAGGATATTACTGATCATCCTAATGGTACTCCATATATAAGAAGAAGACCATTAAATCGTGTTGATCCTGCTGCCAACTTTATTGCTCTTACTGGTACTGTTGCTGCTCCTGCTCTTGATGCTAATGGTGCTGGTGGTATTGAAGATTTAGTTGTAGACGCTAATCCCAATTACAATCTAGGATTTGCAACACGATTAGCAACATTACAAGGAGATCGCAGACAATTTTCATGTGCAATCCCATTACATCACATATTTGGATTTTGTAGAAACGTCAGAAAGGTTATTTACGGAGTAAAACATACAGTTGCACTAGTAAGAAAGGGTGATGATAATAATGCAATCTGGAGAATTCCAGCAGATGCTGCAAACCCAAATATTGATGCCGGTAAAGTCATTTTATCAAAACTATCACTGTGGATGCCAGTGTTGACTCCATCATTGTCAGTAGAACCGCGGCTGTTATCATTTATGGATCAAGGGGGAAAGAGATTATTAAGCTGGTTGACAACGTCCACAGATACCATGGATTCTAATATTGATGGTACATTTACATGGCATTTGGCAGCACGACAGGGTGTTTCAGCTCCACGGCATATTTTTATTGCGCTACAGAATAGAGCGCGATTGGATAATCAAACAAATTCTCATATGATATTTGATCAACTTAGGTGTAGTGAAGTCTCGTTAAAAATAAACGGACAACAAGAACCAGCAGAGGATATACAACTTAATTACGGTCAAAACCATATTGCACGAGTTTATCATCGATTGTTATCATTTATGGGACGTGATCAAAATGTAGATACTGGTCTACAAATATCACAATTAGATTTTAAAGGTCTGTATCCGATTTATTACTTTTCGTTGGAACATCTTGACTTGATGAAACAGTCCGTAGTTGATATACACTTCCGAGCTCATGTAAACCGTCCTGCTGGTATTGCTAATTATAGAGCGGTTGCTGTCATTCTTAGTGATAAATCAATGATACTCGAAGGTGTTGGTGGACGAATGAGATTGGTAGATGCACCAGTGGAAAATCTGTAAGATTTTCTTAATCCAAAATTCTTTAAAAATAACTCGCGATTTAGAATCAATCTATTTTGTATAATGTCGTATAGTAATATCAATGTTACGTTGACACCTGGTCAACTAAAAAAATTACAATCCAAATCAGCTAAGCAATGTGGAACCACAATAACGCTGAAATTTAATCAAATGAATGGCGGAGGGAATAAACTATCGCTGACGAAAACTCAGACTAATCATTTTAATAAAGCACTGAAAGAAAAAAAAGGAGTTCAGGTTACTCTTTCTACGAGCGCGATCCGTAATATGGAAAAGACTGGTGGTATATTCCCGTTGTTAGGGTTGATTCCAGGGTTGATTGCCGCAGCAGCCCCAGCGGTAGCGAAGGCAGCAGCATTAGGAGCTATTGGTACCGCGGCAGGAATGGCATTGAAAAAGGCAACTGGAAAAGGGTATAAAAAAAAAGGAAAGGGTCTAAGACTACCAGGAACCCCGAGTTCATGGTACAGCGGAAAGGGTCTTCGAATTCCAGGAACGATATAGTTCCTATGTCCAATTTTGATTTAATTGATACCGCTAAAAAATTAAAAATAAAAAATTTCAGAGGGGTTTTTATGAGAGATCAGTTACCGGCACAACCAAATGATGTTGAAACCGGTATTATTAATTTAGATAACAACTCCGGACCTGGAACTCACTGGGTTTGTTACGCAATTGATCCACGTGGGATTATTTATTTTGACTCATATGGATTAGCGCCGCCGAAAGAATTTATGCGTTATATTAAAACCCTTCCAATGAAGACTTGGTATTCTACGTTACCAACACAAACAATGCTTGATCCACCAATATGTGGTAATGAAGTATTAAACGTACTTGATGCTATATCCAAAAGATTTTCGAAACCACCTCATATAGTAGTAAATGAGTATACTAGCGGTAGAAACGCTAGCGTTTCTCGGATTAGAAATCCATAGGATTTGAATAATAAAAAGATTTCTATAATAATGATTGATATTTGGGGACGACCTTTATCATCGCTGAAGAAACCTGATAGTGGAGTTGAAACCGTTGATAACAAGGATGTTAAAAAATTAATCGAAGATGAAATATCCGAAATATTAAACCTAGCAAATGTTGATCCTGGTGAAATAGTTGTTTTTCAAGATCGTCAGGGTAAATTGAAAAGTAGTAATATCTCTCTTAATGATATTTTGGTTAAACAACGAGACGCAGCAGAGGATACTATCGCGTTATTTTCTGATGAGGGTAAACTCAAACCAGGTGTACTTGTTTCAACAATTACGGATAAATTAACAACATACGATAACACGGTGAATTCATTAAAATCGCTTAATGATAAGTATGACGATCATATAGTTGCATTTGATCAGTTTACTGCATTACAAAGAAATATAGTTGACAAAATTGATAAACCCCTGCTAGAATTTTTTGGAAATCCACCAGTGACTGAACCAAAACTCACCGTAATAAAAGATTCTATGTTAGAACTAGCAACTCTTCAATCCGAATATGAAAAACACACGAAACTATTTATGACGTTTCGTAAAAACCTCATGGATAAGTTTATTGGGAGCCCATTTGATAAAATTGAAATAACACTTCCCGATATTAAAAAATCCATCGATGAACTTAAAACATTCAACAACGCAATAAAGGATGATGCAACGAAGATGATAAACATTATTGAAAAAGTAAAAATTCCTCATAATAAATCTATCGTCAACAACGTAGTATACACGATTCAACACGGATCATATACGTGGACACCTACAGATAACATTTTAGACATAACCGCAGCAGTCAAGGGTATTTATCGATTAACAATAGTATCACCGATTAAATCTCAGTTTGAAATATCATCAAGTAGTTCATTTGGAGTCAATAATACGATATCAACGATCATCGACAAGAATACAATTGAACAATTCAAGATAACGAATACAGATGATAATCTAGCCAAGGCTTCAGTAACGTGGTACGTAGAATTCGTAGCGGATTTAAGTAAACAGTTAAATTGAAAATACTAACACTTTTAAAATAAAATGACTCCATCATCGAATCAGTATCGCTATGATCAAGTCAAAGAGTTTCAAACTAAACTCAGTTCTCTCTGTGAAGAATATCAAATAAAAATCAAAAAATACAAACGAAGAATAACCACAGTTGATATCACCGTGTACTCGGTGTCAGGAGTAATCACTGCTGCTGGAATAATACTATCTTCGGTTACAATGATTGCTCCGGTCGTAGTTCCAATCGCTATTTCCGCAGTGGCTACAATTGCTGGTATATTAACTGGGATCACAAAAAAACTATCATCGTGTAGCCAGAGTAAACTACATGATTATTTAATTAAATATCATATTGCATCTGCCGGTTACTCGCAATTATCCTCGTTGATATCATCGTCGTTGGATGACACAACAATATCAGATAGCGAATTTTCAACTATGGCTCAATTGTATAAATCAACAATGCTGAAATTAGAGCAGAATAATAATAATAATGTCGTCGCAAGAACTACTTCAACAAATAGTAACAAATACAACACCAGTGAAAACAAGCACGATATCAGTAACCTCAACACGTCCCGAATTTAGTGTTAATTTTCCAATCCCCGTTCCCGTGAGCGAGATCGCACTAGCAAAACTACGAGTGTATCATAGCTGGCCTAATATTAGATCGGTAGCATTTGGTGGTCAACAACCGAATAATTCCTTGGTATTTGCAAACAAGAATCGTGAAGACGGAACACCAGATTGGCAGGTTGTTTCTATACCAACTGGGTCATATCAAATCGAACAGATCAATGCTGAATTTCAACGCGGAATAAAATCTCTCACCGGAAAAGAATCAAAAATCGCTATAACAGTTCACGAACCAACATTATCATCCGCTATCGAGATAAATACAGAAGGATACGTTGTAGATATTTATCAGAGTTCTATAAGATCAGTGTTAGGATGGCCTGAATTACCACCGGATAACTCGCGAGAAAATTCGAAGGATTTTCCACCCGAACCTAAGAAATCCGATTATATCACCAACAAAATAAAACCCGTCAATGAAGTCAAAAGTTATCAAGATTATGCTCCTAATAAATTCTTGAATAAAGAAATTTATGTTCCTCTCATTAACGGAAATTTCACAGCAATGAATAATGATTTTTCACTACTGCTAATATCTATTAAATCCGGCTCTCTCACCAAGGATGAATTTATCAACGTCGTAGAAACAGGTAATAAAATCATCGACGATATGAAAATATTTCACTCGAAAATTATTCAAGAAGTATTAAATGAAGAAATCTTACATGATAAGTTTGCGGATCTATATAAGATTAATAAAACGGAGATTAAAGATTTTAAAATCCCTGGATATAATCCGGATAAACTAAAGAAACAACTTGACGATGCTATTAATATTGGGTTCAAAAGAATCCACGATAATTGGAAAAAATCGAAGAATCCTACAGCAAATATTCTGAAATATAATAATGATCCAGAAGGCGGCGGTAGACATATTGCTCCGAACAATGTGAATATTTCAACGGTGATTGCGCTCAATTTAGTATGTGATGTTATCGAAGGAAATTATCAAATAAATCTCGAACAATCAAATCAAGCTCAGCAAGGATATATTTTATACTCATTTGCACCAACGGCTCCTCCAGGATTTCTAATTATTGAAGACCCAACTAATCTAGTCTATATGCGATGTCATAATAATTTGTTAACGAGAATTAATTTCAAACTCACTGACCAATCTAATAATCTGATTGATTTACGAGGTGAGGTTTTACAAATTAGTTTGTTTGTGAAATCTTAAGGACTTGATCAAATATTTAGTTAGCGCATTAGCAGCCGAGGAGGTGAACGTCAACTAAATGGCGTCTTTTTTTTTTACCCGAAAACTCCACGAATTTTCCAAGCATCGTAGCAGCAAAGGGGATGGTGACAACAAAAATGACGTCGTTTTTTTTTTAATTTTATTTTGATGAATGGAGGCTTATATTAAGCATTTTCGAGAAAGCCTCAGTTTGCTAAATCGACGCCTGTAAAAGTTGGTCTGTTCACTTTCTCTGCATTTTGTTAGATATTTTCGGTTTCCGTAGAAGCCTTATTTTTACTTGAAAACTTGGTCTGTTCACCTCCTCTGCTGCTCATCCAGTTGTTAAGGAGTCAGAATATTAATAAATAACTTATATGTTTCTGTAGTATCCTATGAAACTCACAGAAGTACACATTTAAACTCAAATCTCTATTTTGCCCGTGATAAACAGGTGTCCACCTATTCTAAACATAAGTACAAAGATGACAAAAGGTATTAAGCAAATGTATCCGTTGCGATCTGTTTCGTCAAAATAAATTGTTTGTTTGGATAGATAGATTGTATTCCATGTTACTGTTCTTCAGTTTTAAAGGATCTCAACAAAAGATCGGTTATTTGCCGAACTCTCAAATTTAGTAAAAATTAAAGAAAAAATTACGATTGAAACTAATGTGCAATGCTAAGCATTATTGACTTTAATCTATTTTTTCATCAAACGTACGTACAGATAAACGGACACGCATACGGACACCAAAATGATCACTGTGATCGGCTATGTCGAGAGTAGTGTCGCCTAAACTTTCCAGTCTATCTTTTGTTTATTTCTGAGCTATTAGGCCCTTATACAGCTGAATTGTTTTATACATATTGTTTCAACATATATATATATATATATATATATATATATATGTTGTTTCGAGATAATAAAACCAAACCTTAAAGTCCTTTAATATGGGTGGGATTAAGAAAACAAAATTCTTTGTCCTGGTTTACCTGGTCAGGCTCTACATTACAGTATGCGTAACAAATATTTCTTATGTAGGACTTTATCTGCGAATAAATGCATTCTGCACATAATTAAGGTCGGCTGTAAATGTGTTGTAAAATTTCAAGTCACGACTTCACAGATTAAAAGAGCTGATGATAACAATGTATGTTTTGACCCTTTAAACGAGTTAGTCACTAAATAAACTCTCTGTCTCTCTCTCTCTCTCTCTCTCTCTCTCTCTCTCTCTCTCTCTCTCTCTCTCTCTCTCTCCATGGAATGTTAATGACCATTGACCTGACACGAATTATGCAACTTAACTATTTACAGGAAAATTAATTGCATGTGATTGAAATCAATTTTTTTCTTATTCACAATCATATGACGATTTATTTGCTTTTTTAAAATTGGGAGCAGAATTTACATAGACTTTGCACGATGAATCAATTAATTTAAATTATATATTGGTGAATTTTCACCCTTATTAGACATCAGAATTTCCTGACTTACATCAACAATATTTATTGAGAAGAAAACTAAAGGCGACGTCTAGAACACCTACTAATATGAAATGGTAAGATCTTCAAAATATCAATGTCTTACCTCCACATCAATGATGCCCTCTGGGTCACTTGTAAATTAGATGGGAGTTTGGAAGTGAGTTAAGTAAGGATGTTTCATAATCTTAAATCACAGGTGATCGGTTGTTGAAATACATCTACACAACTGCGTGTAATAGAAGGAATTGCATGTCATCGAGTGATCGAATTCAAACACGCTAATAATAATAGTGATTATAATAATAATAATAATAATAATAATAATAATAATAATAATAATAATAATAATAATAATGACGACTTTGTGTAGCGCCTAATCTTTTGAAGCTCTAAGTGCTTTTCAATATATATATAATGATATGACTACAATAATAAAAACCATGATATTAGAAAACAAAATATGCTGACAATATTTAAGGTAGGAAACATTATTTGGTCTTTGAGTTTGTTCTAGCAGTCAAAGTATGTGAGTTTTAAGAGCACTCTAAAAGGATCACTGTGTCTTTGTGTCTAATTTCAATGGGCAATTCGTTCCATCTTGCTGGGCCCTGGTATGCAAAAGCACGTTGTCCATATATGACTTCGTTTTCATAGTAGTAATAATGAGTATATGATTGCCAGAAGAGGAGCGTAAGTATCTTGCTGGTGTGTACACGTGGGTGAGGCCAGATAGGTATGTTGGACTACTGTCCAACAGTGAAATGTAGCACAGAGAACAAATTTTGTGTTTGATTCCAGATCGAATGTATATCTTGTGTTGGGTACAGAACAGCGGGGAGCTGTGCTCTGGTGGTAGTACTCTAAGGATGATCCGAGCAGCTGTGTTTAGAACGTTTTGAAGCTTCTGGAGTAAATATTGAGACGAACCAGGCAGAATTGTTAAATGGTCCAGTCTTGAAAGTATTAATGAACATACAAGTGTTTTAGTTTCGCGTGAAACAAATGTACAATTTCATGTAGCGCAAGGTACTTAATTGTATAGATTGTCAGTGATATTGATGTAAATAAAATAATTTTCAAGTGTACGTGATTAGCGTACACTGGGGTGTCTGAACCCTAGTAATATTTCAGTACCGGGACGGTTGTAATGCAATGAAGGATAAAGCGTTGTGACACAGTCCATTAACATCATGATGACTTCTATGAAAACAATTAATTATGTATGAATTAGACATGATAAAGATCATTAAAATATATAAGAAAATGTTGCCACTTCAATAAATGAACAATGAAAGCCTTGATATTTGATTAACATAATTCAAAGTAAGTTAGAATAAAACCTGAAACGTTGTTTTATAGGTATCCCAATTACATAAAATGAAGATTTATGAAAAAGCAAACTGTGCACAGCATTATTACAAAACATTATAGAGATTTAATCAAGAAACATAAAACCACTGCACATACTGCGATGGTAGCTAACAATCTAGGTTTTTGCGAATGTTTTAATCACATTGGAGAGTAGGTAAATGACGTAGCCATAACTAAATATTTTTCCATAAACACATATGAAAATGAAATGCATACATTGTTTTGTTTTTTTCCTATCCCAAGGACAACATTTATTACATCTCTGTATTATTCAAAGACGAACTGTATTGTACACCAACCAGAGTGTTTGAGGGATTTAGAGCAAATCGAAATACAATCGCACATTGAGTGATTAAAAAGAATTTACAATTATAAATTCACCAAAACAGTGTTTTCAAAAATGCAAAACATTACAAGAAAAATATTCAATCAGATCGTGGAATCGCGGGATATATAGCATACAGGAGATGATTTAGCATGAAACGTGTACCTTGATGTCCAAGTAAATGCATTTTCTCACAAATAACCCGATAATGAAATTTGAGCCTTATGATAATATGTTTTTGTTGTACGCTTTCAAAGTATCCACATTCTTCGTACATTAGCTAGGAAGCAATAGTTGTACTTTCATCGACGATTTAACGAGTGAATATTGATTATATCGTAACACAACCTGTCCGCAGTGATAAGTAACAACCAGGAATTATAACCACATGCCTATTGTAACTCCTGGATATAATACAATCACATTTGATATCGTAGGTCTTGTTCTACATAAATAGTAAACATATGATAACGATATAATCGGCAATATAGTCGAAACTCACTTGCTTTCTGATTTCATTTAAACAATGCCATCATTAGTCATTCTACAAATCTTCATGTTGTGAGGTTTCTTCAAACACGTTTTTAAATAACTAAATGAGAATACGCATAAGTTAGGTAGTTTTGAATACTATCGTGGACATCTGGAATTAAGTAAATATGTATCTTATGGGATGGACAACTTTGTTTCTGTTGATTTTAAAATATATAACATTTTGCACTTTGGCTGATTTAATTAATAGCGCTGCTATGACATGTGCTATGGTATATACTTCTCGAATCAATCGATATGCAGAATTTGTGAATACTTACGGTACTGATTTCGGAATGCTTCTTTGTTTATTAGACTTATTGCCTTATGTAAACTGTTGCATCGGCGATAAACCCTGGGAATGAATCCTGTTTGACAGAACTTCAACAATAACCAATAGTTTTACTATGTTCAAGTTGTATTGCTTTTCAGAATCATTTCTGCTACTGTTTTGGTATCAATGAAACCTTCATCAAACTCATTCGTGATGTACTCAATGTAATGTTTCTTAAATATATATTGGTTGTCATGTGGATGATCTTCTCTCTCGTAAGTAGCCATATAAAAAATGAATTCCATTTGTGTACTTATAAACTGATTGCTTCCAAGCTAACCATTGTGTACTGTAAGCAAATGATTTTTCAGTTCATACTCATGTCTATCTCATTCTGTCACTTAGATGTAATGTTAAATCTAAAATTCGGAGGAGCTAGTGATGCCATAAAAAGTTATCTATTAGCATTTGGAAGTCAAATGGTATTCTAAAATCATTTTTCTACACACTGCAAAATGCAAACTTTGTATTGGCAGTTCCAGATATGTTCATTCTATAAATTAAATAATTTATGTCATATTCATACTGGGATGACGCATTTAAAACATATCGTCCAGGTTGTTTAAGTACGTAGTCAGCAAACCTCGTTCTCTAAATATTTCATTCAAGTAATCAAGAGTCATTTGTTCTGTTTCATTGAATTCTGAAGTTTTGTTATGGTCCTCTTTAAAAGTATTCTCCAAGCAGTTCCATTATGATCAAATATCTAGAGCAAGCAAAGGTTGGCTGGTCGGTGTTGCATCTCTAGATAACCATTGATTAAGAAATTGATGGAGAGATGCTTAGCTTCTTAGCTTAAGAAACACGTTTAGAATGATCTACAAAATCTTTGAGAATCTCCTCGCAAGACAAGTGATTCTTTTGAAAGGGAAATGCTATACTGGTTCCTGTAGATTCACTGTAATGTTATACGTTCATTTATTAACTTAATCCTCTATAAAAAAAAATGGGTTTGTGATCGGATTTTGTTAGACATTTTACGCCAGTTTTAAAAAGGTGCTTAAAAACGAATTTTCTTATTTCAATGATATTTGGATCAGACGTATATAGCATGTGTTTTCAGCAAAGTTTTGATAGAGCAGATTGATCTCCAATATGGCTTCATGTGTACAAATATTAAACAAACATTTGTAACATACTTCACAATGTGGGCACATCTATATGACACAAACAATACCTAATGGATTTTATGCCCCCACTATGCGTATAATTTGCTCAACACCACTGAGATAAAAGAAAATCAATATACATCCTGGCTTATGTCTTTTTTATTAGTCAATTTCACTTTAATTGATTCTTTTATGCGAAATGCACTACTTTTGATTCTCATTCAAGTTTCAATTCAGTTTTGAATGTCTCTGTGTTTTCACTTTTTTCCGTTTTAACTCCATCATTACTAATACATGTGGGCATTTATGTGTGCTGAATGCAAATGAACTGTTTTATGTGTCCGAACTCTTGTATGTCTGTTGAATGCATCTAAACTGTTCTAAAAATTTGTTCCAACTCATTTAATTGCACATCTCATTCATTGCATCCGTTTGTCTACTATACGAATACGCCCTTTTATTTATTTAACTCCTTTCGCATGAAGCTTTGTTGTGTTTGATATAGCTTATTTAATCTCAGCGTTTAATTTGTTGCAAAAGTTGATGAATACTGTATCTTTCATCGTTTTGGTCCTATCGCAGAAATCTGTAATAGATTAACCGTAAGTTTTCCTTTATATAAAACTTTCCATCCATTCACATTCATTTATTTTTGACGTCATATATAGTTTTGATTATTGATATTAAGTCAGTTTGTTTGCATCTTTGCAAATACATGTGTTAGCTTATGTTGTTGTTTGTGTCACAAAAGGATTGAGACGTCAAATCTTTACCTTTATAATTTAGGAATCGTGCTGTTAGATTTATTTATTTAGATATCAATACATTTACCAAAATGAGATTTCAAATTGCAATTGTTTTTCCAGAGATTTTTATTTCTTCTCCTTAACTTTCTCTAAGACATCTTTCTCGTGTTGATTATAAATTAAATCTCTTGTACATATCACCTAACGTCAGGTAAATCGCTTGTTCTTTTCGTTGAAAGACTTGTATATTAATGTCCTGAAACCCTGTGAGAAGAGTTCACGTGCATTTAAAATAAGTTCGGTTCTCAACAACTCGTATTTGTAGCCCTGATAATTTATAGGCACCACACCGGCGCGCGCACACACGTCTTGTTCGTTTTCAAATTGTAAGTCATACACATTTGAGTATCAACCATATTTTGAATGAAATGTTTTTCTACTGATAATGCAACATTGGTATCCTTTTGTACAATACATACTACATTATGTAAGATGGAAAATATACACCACAGTATGGATCATTCAATTACATTTCCATCTTCGTCTTTGATATGCTTAATATATTGCTTTCACCGCTTGTATGTTGTTTTAATACTTTTAAACATTGCATGAAACGAAGTCAGCATGAATTTTTTTTTAATTTGCAATTTTCCTTGAATATTTATCTCATTGGTGTGAACGAAGGTTGTACATTTAAAAAGAAAAGAAAACGCAAACTGTGCATAATTCACAAGATGATCCGATATAATCATGGCTAACGAATCCTAACAATGGTATATTTTGCTTGGTATTGTGATTTAACGCAGCAATACATAAATATTCCAGCAAGCGATCACGCGTCTTTAAGAAACATCTCTTCCAAGCACGTGTACATAGGCTATCCTTTTCATAACGTTCCACAGAAATTCCAATTCACTTCTGAGTAGTAAATTCACTTCATAAAGCCCTCGACTTTTAACAATAACACGAGAGTCACAAATTATCAATTGTATTCAGCGAGCCGGAACGGACGTCTCCTCTTATATTTTCTTTGGTTGATAAAGACTTGCCTATCATGTGATATGTAATTCACGCATAGTGACCACACAGATTCGGGAAAATCTGCAAAACTAAAAGTGTATAAGCAGTCAGCAGGTATAGCAAAACCGGGAAACATTATTGCGACTATTGTAGCTGAATGTCATCGACATAGAGCCAAAACGTCTTAAATTAAATGAATACGAAGCATTTACGATTTATGTAATTATTATTATTATTATTATTATTATTATTATTATTATTATTATTATTAGAACCGACTCCATTATGGTGTTCGACTCGGCTTGCCCTAACTGTGATGTCTTTTTTTGGGTTTGTAAACCTGTACGCTCTCCGTGTAAACATGAGCGTTGCCATGGTTTGTATGGTTAACCAGACCCAGTCAGTTGCTGTATTCGCAAACAATACCAATGGTTCAGCAGGCATAGAATGCAGCAACCAGTCTTTGACTGCAGGGAAGTGCGCCCACACGCCACAATCAGCATCATCACATTATGTAAGTTACTGTTTTAACAAAATATAAAACCACATAAATAAACTTCAAAATACAAATGCAGATATTTGTTACTGAGCATTAGTATGGTTCCACTGAGCATTAGTATGGTTCCCTGCTTATTATGATTCCTGGTTTGCACTCCACTGGAATCGCATCACAATTATCATTTCCAGTTCAGTACTCACAGATGTAATTCTAGTCTATTTTTAGAACATTTGTTTCCTCTCTCTCAATTTGGTGGTGATAGAAGAGTTATATTTTTTAAGCATGTTTGGTAGGGATTTAATGTAATTATTTATTCTTGAGAATAAGAGCTGATAGAGTTTTGGTCTGTGTGTATTTTGGCGACAGTGCACAGTGAGTAATAAGGCCTTGGTGATGATCCGTAAGTGAAATCTGTGTTCGGTTTCGTTTCTGCTGTTACAGAGCAGCCTCTCAAAAAAAAATGCCAGTGAACCTTTGACAAGAACTTCACCGTGAAGTCATCTTTGAAGGTATTTTAGATTAATATATTTGTACTGATTGTCACACAGTGGAAAGGCCAGCACTGAGAAATATATGTAGAGAACATATGGTAAAATAATTGTGACGTGTGTCCCGCTGTACGAATACATGTAGCTGATTGCAAAGCAGGGAGCATACAAGGTAGGGAACCAGACTCAATGAATATCTACTAAACGTTTGGGTGAACAAATGGTTCAGGGCCGGAGATAAATTCTACATTGAAAAAGCAGCGGATCATTTTACAGGAATTTCTTTCTGCTACAATACTACATTATGTTTATTATGTTTAATGCTGCTGGCTACAATATCTAATAATTCTGACTGAATATACAACAATAATTCACCGATGACCATTTATAAGACAAAATGATTTGATCCTACCACATATCTAAATAAACACATACACACATATAGAAACACACACACACACACACACACACACACAATTTCACAATTGAAAATAATTACACATAGATTCATATGAGTATATCTTATACAAAGTAGATATTACTAAGTATGTAATTATCATACGCTCAAACTATCCAAAGAATCTGTGTTTTATTTGAAAATGCTCTTGATATTTTCCCCTAAGTTGAGGAAAGCGAAAACTTATTTAGCTATCCATTATTGCGGAAATGTAAATTCTAGGTTCAAGACCGCCGATCGAACCTGATTATTACTGGCATAGTCCGAAAACTATTTCTATATTAGATGCATTACGTTGATGCTACCCAAGAAAAATTATCATAAAGTAACATATTAAAAGCTGGATATGATACGCTTTTTCCTTAATATATAAAATAATATTTTTTATGCAAATGAAACTACCATTTCCACATGAGAATAAATTAATATGATATCCGATTACAAGGATCAAATGGGATAACGTTATGAAAATATTTCCATTTGTTTTATTTCTATTTTTAAACTGTTAATATAGTCTGTTGTCATTTATGTACCTTATATGTGTATTTTGTCCTTGCCTAAGGAAGGAGAGTTCAACTGGGAGAAAGAGGTGCAAGGGTTAGTCCTGGGTTCCTTCTTCTGGGGCTATATGGTGACGCAATTACCGGGTGGATGGCTGGCCTCCCATTATGGCGGCAAAAGAGTGTTCGGTTGGTTCGTGCTCGTCTGCAGCGTGGCCACTCTGTTGACCCCTTTCGCCGCTAGGACTGATCTGAAACTACTCATCGCTGTTCGGGTCATTGTTGGTATAGGGCAGGTATTTATTTCATTTGGGTCTCTGCAATTTTGTCCTCCAGACACAATTTCATATCTCTAGAATAAAGACATTGAATGAGTGCATTGCTTTTAAAGCAAGGCAAGAAGACGCGTTGAAGAGATATTTTACAATGTCAAAGGAATAGGGGAGGGGAGAATAGGCGTTTGTACGACAACAACGAGCAGGAAGATAAAGGGTGACTGAAAACGAAACCTACCCGTGTCGCTGGTCAACGGAGTGATATATATATATATATATATATATATATATATATATATATATATATATATATATATATATATATATATATATATATATATATATATATATATATATATATTAATGACTGGCTTCTTTAAACCGTGACTGGGTAAGAATAAACCCAAACCGAACTTAAGATCATTAGAGGTGTGTATTGATAGTCATTAGAAAAGTCATATAAGAGCTAATCTGCATCGATAAGGTCAAACCAGTTACCATAGAATACACAACAGTTGAGGCTGCGTTGCAAATGGACCTTTGGCATCGTCACCTATGTAGTACAGACAAGAGGATAATGAAAACTAACATATAAATATAATGGTGTGTGTGCGTCCTTGTTTAGTTTTACAAAAACAAAATGTGTTGATGTGCTCTTAAACTCTTAAAAGAGTTCAATTTGTTTATATCAAGACCTAATTACCAAAATAGAATATTGCATTATCTAATTAGATATACCTGAACTGGTGTCAGACAAGAATCAAGACTGGTTGATTATAATTTACTTTTAAAGTATTCCGGTGAATAGGAATGATTGCAAATGTCACGTAGCTAATTTAGTTAAATTAATTTGTTGATTTGTTTTCTTATTTTTTTCCCCTACTTTATTTGTTCTACATCTATTGACGTCTTGTCAGCGTCTTCATTGCTTTCCAACCGGACGTTGTGTCTTCTTTTTCCGCCATCTTCCTTCATCCTTTCTCATCCTCCTCCTTTTTTATGTTGTTGGCACTCCGAAAACGAATACTTTCCGGTAGCACGCGCAAAGCATTCGTTTTTTCTGTTCTGTCCGGATCACTTTGGATGTATTTTTTGTTGCTTTGGAGAATACTTACACGTGTATCACTATCAATTATTATTTTGAGTTTAAGATCAGTGTCAAAGGTTTTTCTTTAAAAAAAGTCATTGTGCAACATGTGACACACGATTTGACAATAGGAAACTACATGTTTGTTGTCATGGCTACAAGTGCCAGTTTTCCTTGGGGAAATTAGATAATTCAGTGTTTAAAGTGAACAGGCGTATTTGTAACTCAAGTGTCTTACAACCGACATAGACACATGGAGTTCACAGAGAAGAAAAGCGCTCGTGAATTACATAGAGTCAGTAATGAATGTGGACTCAACATCATTCAAATTCCAAAGCTTTACACGTTCTAATGCGACAGACATGAATTCCTATATGGCATAAGGTCGTCGAATTATATCAATAGTGTTTCATTCAGCGATACTTCAACGAATTGGACAATCACAAGAACATCAAGAAATATAAATGGAGCTGTCAATTGGATCTTATATTTTTTCTTTCTTAGACACAAGCAATCAGGCTCCATACATGTCCATGATTCATGGAGTTTGCAGTAAGTGCATTCAGGAACCGTTATAGTGTTCCTTTTGGAACGGCAACGTGCTGCTGGTATGACGGGTAAAGGTATTGTGGATACGGCTCCCTTCCCATTGTTATCTGACCTTGCCGACCTTGCTGTGGCGAAGAAATATTATATCGTTATGGCAATTGTGATGGGGACGCTATAGTGATAACCCACAACAAGTCTGGCTAGGATGGACATTATCTCTTGAAACAACAGAAAAGAGGACCAAACAACCGCATATGACCAATAATATGCACGAATCGCGGAATTAGCGGCCGTGGAGTTAAAACAGTGGTATGCGTTGCTTGTCTATAGCAATGAGTACGATCCCTGAAACGTTTTGGAATGTCTTATATGACAAAGACTTTTTTAACCCGCACCATTCAACACAGAAGCAAATTAACTCGTGCTGCAACCACATTTGCCAATAGCACTCAACTACAACCCGCATGATATATGCATGGATATACGTAGACTTCTACACAGTATACCAGACTTCATACACATAATTTCTAATAGAATATGCTAAAGTATTGTAGATCTGTTGTCTGCATTCATCAGTATTATTGTAGATAAGTAACATGGTTGTTATCGAATACAGTGGCATCGATCTTATGAAGGTGTCTACAATCACCCGCATACCGTATTTACCGTGGATCTAGAGACACTGACAATAACGTTGGGACATGCTTATAAATACCGTATGGTGGAAATGTGAGAAGAATGACTCGTGGAAAGAGTCACATAATTTGGAAAATAGATCCCATATATTCTTTCATCAATTTATTTGCATGACGTACCGATGCGATACAGATGAGTCGAAACGGGAAATAATCAAGTATATTGAAGTACATTATTGGTACAATTGGGTATGTAAGTAATTTAAAATGTTCCACTTGCCAAGCCTAAATTATTGCAGAGCTCGTTAACGCAAAACACAGTGACATGGAGTAAAGACTGATGAACTGAAAATTTCTACCAACCAGGAATGTATATCACCCGGTACTTCCACACCAGTTCAACAAAAGATTTATGTATCTATGTCTGCGCACATACGCGAAAATCTGCAATCAGAGACAACCCTTCTCTCACAAGAACGAAAGGAGCGTGTCTAAGTGTCATATTTTTCCAATCTCTTGAAATCGATTTGATCCCCAATATACGTCATCGTTGTTATCATCATTCAGAAAGTATAAAATGCTCAAACAGTACGTCTCTCACTTCCAGATGACTTTCATCTTGACATCACTCAAGTCCAATCCAAAAGCAATGTTATAGGGAATGTATGTAGTGTTAGACATCACTATAACCTGCCACACTGCAGACATCGTAGAAATATTACTGAATATTTTTAAAAGCTACGTTAAAAATCCCAATCACACTCACACTCCTATTTCGTTCCAAAGCAAAGAGAAAGTCAAAGACGACAGCAGCCTTTCACCCATATTAAAAAGTGTTCGTAGTCATAACGAACAATACCGATCTAAATCACGATGCCAGAGCGGATTTCGGGTACAATTTCATTGCATTCTTAATCCAAGGAATGGACTTGAACCGGAATAACAGCCTAGTGATCAGGAAATATGATCGCCATTCGAAAATGAAGAATCATTTATATTTTGACATTTGGATGCAAAGCTAGTACTTACTAATTTGGAGTCGGTTTTCATCTGGAACTGACTAGTAGTAGCCCAGTGATCCAGGTGATGGCCAACGCTAACGATTTAAAAACCCGGAATTGAAAAGCGAGACTATTCGTGGAAACGTATGATAGTCTTTCCCAGACTGTGTAATGAGATCAATAAGACGCTGAAAAGGATCACCGCCAATTATATATTAAAATTCAATATTATTACATGACTTTGAGACAAGAATACAAACATCTGTTTAAACAAAATCTTGCATTTCCGGGGAACTTAGCGTAAAATAGCGTAACTGGCACCATCAGTCACACACAACGGACAGTCTTTGTGTACTAGACCCCTTCAACTGAACTGTATCCACACGAATTACTTCAGAACCTAATAATAATGTTTGAAGCCAAGGGACACGATGAGACAAAAGCTATTGGCACTTTGATTGGAGCATGAGATGAGTGTGGGAAATATTTGGTTAAATACTTAGCAAGAAAACAGTGCCACTGACGACGTAACACTGTACAGATGTAAAGTTATAGTTTCAGTCAAGTACATGGCAAGACAAATTTGATGATAATCCAAATGAAAACGCTGGAGCTATTGCTTAAGAAAGCGTGGACTCTCATGACAGGAACTCTTGAACAAAAGGATTAAAACGACAATTTCTAAACACCACTGAAACGCACCGATATATAATTATCAAAGCCCTCTCGCATCAGGATACGAATTCATCCTCCAGAACTCACGGATGAGTTGATGGGAAAATTACACTTTGAGATTACTGCCTGTCATAAATTGTGAACTTTGATTTCTGGAAATGAGTACCTAGTACCTTAATTGCCTCCTCACATGGAGTTCATTTACGTAGCCATAAAACCAAGTCCTTTTCACCATGACGAAATTGTAGCACTGAAAGCCAAAAGCTGTTGGTGCCTACGAGACCAACACAGATAACAAGACGAAACTGTGATGGATATACTTTTACAATTAAATATATTATATTGTATATTGTATTTACTCTCATTTATCTACTCAGATCGTATGCACTGTACATGAAGTTGATGGACCGACCAATTTTGACCAATTCCTGGTCTTCATTGGTATTGAGTTAGTTGAAAATATTGTTGAAAGTTGCACGTTAAAGCGGTTTGAAAGAAGAAAAGTAATCGACACTTGGCTCGCCTAATTTGTAGTTTTACTTTCTACACTATACGCAAAATATAATCTCTCTATGGGTCTTAACCATTGTTCTCCACATGAAGACAAGGGTACTTGTCTTACGTCCAAGAATGTCATGCTATTCCAATGTCAGCGTTGGCGAGACAGCATCAGTTTACGCTAGAGCCTATCTCTTTGATCCTACAAACAGTGCTATGTTTGTCCCAAAGATTACACGATGCAAGTACATTATTTTACATAGTAAAAATGTGATAGAGTTTAACTGGTACATCGTGATGAATTTTCTGCTTCATCATAGTATAACAACTGCAGCTAGTATTTTCTTGTTTCTTTCAGGGCGTCGTATGGCCAGCAATGCAGGTCATTTGGGCACACTGGGCACCTCCACTTGAATATAGCAAGTTGAGTGGATTCAGCTATGCAGGTAACTGAATACTTACTCAAGGTATTCAAATTCACGATACCAATCACGCGCATCGGGACCCATTTTTGATATCCAACCAAAGTCTCTAACCATTCAAAATCGGAATAGCTGCATGCAGAGCAACAATTTTATTCATCCCTTCTTCAAAACAGCAGTGATGTGGGCTTGTCATTTTATTAGCGTTGATACCTAATGCATTGAATCAGAGAGAGTGAACACATTTAGGAGATAAACAGTTATTCATAATTACGACGAACTTTGACGCGAAGGCTCCAATATTAGTACGGCCAGTGATAGCCTCTAAAACGGACACCTCACCTCATTCAACGAAGCAGAATAACTCGGCAACCAACTCCTATTCGCAGGAATACGAGTTGTTACGATATCAGTATAGATTCGCTCTTTTACAAAACGGGTTGGACTAAAGTTAACCCACCTTGCCGTATGGCCATGTGAGATTCTTATATAGTCTTGTGTTGGTTGTGTATCATGTGTCTTTTGTCATCCATCATCTGTCGTTCAACAATTGCTTGCTAACCCTCACCTTTAATTAGATTCGAAACGTGTCCTTCCATCATAGAGATGTTTAAAAGGTCTATAATTAGCTAGATACTTGCATAGTATTGAACCGCTCTAGTGGTCTAGTGGTTTGAGCCGGAAGTTGAAGGTCCGAACCCCGGCCGAGCCATACTAAATACTATATAAATTGTACTAACAGCTCCCTCGCTAGGCACTCAGCAATAAGAGGTTAGTGTTAGGACTGTCAGGACGATGTGATTGTGAGAGATATCATTCTACCTTCTGCAGACATCGTAGCCATATGACCGAAAAATAATTGTTAAAGCTATGTTAATAAGCTACATTAATAATCCAAATCACACACACACACACACACACACACACACACACACACACACGTATATTATTGAGGTTATCTTTCATCTTGAATTCTAAATGGGCCGAGATTTGTTAACACTCCAAAGCCAATAGTTTGATTTGATTTAGAGGCAAAGCTCGAACTTATGTCATCAAGATCTAACAACAGTTCATATAATGGGCAATATCACCTACGCTAAATATGTAATCTTGCATCTGATTTCATGAAATTATTTATCATTTTGGATGCCAAATTCGTCTAACCCGATTTTGATTAGCTGAGAAATATGTGCTTCGGTAAGACCTCGTCAGGATTTGTAAATTAACGGGTTACACATATTGTAATGATAAGATGTTCACGTTTATTAGCTAAACATCTTACCACTCCCGAGGCCGTGTTTCTTATCCAGTCTCGATCAAGGTGTATTAAACTTGTTACCACTCTGGAGGACGTACTTCTGATCTAATCTCGATCAAGATGTATTAACCTTGTTTCCACTCAGGAGGCCGTATTTCTGATCCAATCTCGATCAAGATGTATTAACCTTGTTTCCACTCAGGAGGCCGTATTTCTGATCCAATCTCGATCAAGATGTATTAACCTTGTTACCACCCTGGAGGCCGTATTTCTGATCCACTCTCGATCAAGATGTATTAACCTTGTTTTCACTCTGGAGGCCGTATTTATGATCCAATCTCGATCAAGATGTATTAACCTTTTTACCATTCTGGGGACTGTATTTTTGATCTGATTGGGATCAGGTTCGAATACATGCTTATGTCATCACGATCTTGTAGGATCATGATGGTGAACGATAATGAAGTAATCATCCATCGGAGTGACTAAGCTATCTACAACAAAGTCAGCCATGTTTGTGATTTTATTTTTATCAACAATAGAATATAAACTAATATAATTAAAATCTCACGAAATTTGGATACTTTCGGCGCTTATTGATGGTATTATATTGCATGAAATTAATCGAGGTTATAACCACTTTAAAGTTTCGATATAAAATGGTGCATTAATCAAGACCATCGAAATCTCGGACAACTACGGTTCCAAGCAAATTCTATGCATCATAACTAAATTTGTATCTTCTAGACTAAACTTGGAAACACTTTAATAACCCGATCTCTGATTTATTTTTAAGAAATGTGGTGTACTAGCCTACTCTTAATTTTATTTTTAAGGAAGGTAGAGGTTATGACATTTGAGTTTTACCAATGCATAATTATACGGAAATGTTATATCGGATTGGCTGAGTTTGTTTTCTTTTACGACTGTTCACTGTATTTCCATAGATCTTTTTTAATATCAAACTTGGTAAATAGGTCGGCGTTTTAAAGATCCTCATCTGTGTGTGTGTGTGTGTGTGTGTGTGTGTGTGTGTGTTATTTGGATTTTCAACGTAGTTTTAACAATTTTTCAGTCATATCGCAACGATGTCCTTAGTGTAAAAGTTGCTAATGATGTCTTGGACTGGGGCAACATTATCCTGATATCTGGTCGACCAGTGTAAATAATAACATCATAATGCTGAGCGTCTAGCGAAGCAGGTGCAAGTATCATTTTTATAAGTCTTTGGTATGACTTGATCAGGGATCGAACAAGCAACCTCCCACATCCAAAGCGGATGCTTTAACCGCTTAGGGCAATGGAGCGGCTCTTCCATATTGTCATTAGGAATGAAGTAATTATTAATTACATGACCTATCATTTCCTATGCTGAGTTTGTTAACACTCTAATAGTTATAGTTCTAGTCGGATTGTGATCAGACGCTTTGTTAAGCAGTTTTATATTATCAAGATGTTAGGTGAATTGGACTACAAATAGGATCCACACCAATCAACGAGGTAATCTGATTGTTCAAGCTTATTACCAATCTTGAGACTTAATTCAAATTGGATTTGTTTGCACCTTGATAAATACGTTTTAGTATGACAGTCATATGCAGATTCTATAATAGGTAAGATTTGCCAAGGTTCAAGAGATACATTACATCTGATTGGCTGATTTTTGTTATCTCCAAATAACATTGTTAGCATCAAATGTAATAAATTTAATACCATCAAGATCTTGGAGGACTTCGATGATGAGAAAATGCGTTAAAATATTAAGCACGCCTTTATCTTCACAAAATGTTTTATCAGAATGTAGTAAAATAGGCAAAATCTACGTGACGTGAAGTTTAGGGAATCGGCTGACATAGGTAGTCGGTAGTTCTTACCGGGATATTCCCAGATTCATCTTCCAACAGTTATACTGGTCGCCATTTTTAGACTATCATATGTTCAAATGTGGCGTTAAGCCCACGGCATCCAACTATAGCAACAGCTTCAATTCTTACCATACTATATAAGCAGCATAAGAAGCGGTTATGTTATGTAAACCTGGCAAAATATATCATGCCAGCTTAGAACTCGTGTTTATTGACAATGTCAAAGACCTTATTTCTCAGAAACAATATGTCTTATTCCAAAGCAATATAATTCGTCACTTTACATTGTGTCAAAGGTAAATTAAACACAGCATATTTCTTGATGCAATTTAAGAACAACAAGGAAGTCCTTTCTCCCAATGACATCGCGAGATGAAATGTTTATAAAATTATCAAATGTCTTCATTTCTGAAACAAACTTTCAAACTTATATATTTTTGTTTCATTTGTATTACTAATTTACTTAAAATATTTGTTAAAAGATGGAAAACGTTTAAAATGAAATCCATATCGTCCTGTTCCAGGTGCTCAAGTGGGAAATGTCATAACCTTCCCAATTGCGGGTCTTTTATGTGAATATGGCTTTGATGGAGGTTGGCCGAGTATTTTCTACATACTAGGTAGGTACACGATTTAACATAACAATGATTATTTTGTTATACTGGTATACGGAAAATGTTACCAAACATCTAACCAGAGTTGGGTGTGCTTTTTATTGCGACTCAATTTTCTTAAACTAAGTAGCTGAAACGAGTGTAAAGCAACAAGTTTTGTAAAATTTAAAAAAAAAATCCTTGGAATACAAAATAAAAATGTAATACGAACTTACCGTATTGTGAAGTAAATCCCAGACAGTCCTAGAGAATTATTACAGTTCATATGTATAAAGTTTATAATGAATTCCAGTGCCATTCCAAATAAGTTCCAATATTGAACTATGTGATGTGCCTGTAGCCTCGAATAACTAACGTGCCAGTGTCCTGTAGTGTGGCGATGTGCTAAGTCTTTAGATGTTTCACATTAATACAGTCCAAAAAATGTCTTGTCTTAAATACGTTTAATTCTAAATCAATATTGCAGTCCAAGTAAATTATATATGAGCAACTTTAATTTCCAGTGCATACTAATTGGGATAAATAATATCACCCAAATTAAATACTTAACAGAGCAATCAGACCTATTCGTCCTCAGATTTTAAATGCAAAAACGAGTAACTTCTCAGGTAATCCACATTATATGAAGAGCTAAGACAATAATCTAGACCCAGGAGAAGGGTCAAAACGTCATTTTAGAATTATCCACGCTATCAAGAAGATAAGATCTCTTACAAAATTATTATAAAGATCATGGAAAAATTAGATGCACCAGGTTATTGCATGGGGAAATTCCAATGTCCTAGATTTAGAACCAAATAAACATATTTACTTCTATCGATAATGATCTGAGTATTTTAAGCTCAGTATCATTTTAAACTTGATTATTAGTTGATTTCCAAATGCCGTTCTCACATGGGCCCCACGCGGGGTGGGGTCCGGGCGCCACAATTATCCAAATCGGGCCCCGCGTTTGCTAAGGATGCTGCTGATTATGACATTTCTCCCACACAAAGAGCATGGAAAAACGAAACACTTAGGATAGAGAAGTTACATTAGGGTTACCCAATCCATTAGTCAACGACAGTTTATCGGGTTGTGCTTTCTTGAAAAATCTGACGTCTTTGAGGAGTCTAAGTAACAGTTACGTGATAGCGAATTTTTAAATCATAATTGTAAATGCCTAAAATTAGTCATGATGCATACATTATCCCCACTATTTGTATGTTCATGTATTTCTGGCAAGCTTTTATTTTCATTCATATTTAATTTTGTTTTCCTTTTTTCGATCGCATTTGCTTTCAGGTGGTCTTGGGCTGGTATGGTTTGTAGCTTGGATGTTGGTGGTGGCAGACACGCCATGGGAACACTCTCGGATTTCAGAGGAAGAAAAACTCTATATCATGCAAAGCTTGAAGGGAAAAATAGCAACCTCTAAAACGGTTTGTTACTTTGGGATTTCTTACATATGATCGCATATTACGTGATATCCCCTCTGTTACGCATATAGAGAAAACTATTTTTCACATGGAACATTTTTAGGTAACTGTAACTTTTGTAATGTTACATCAGATATCTATCTATCTATCTATCTATCTATCTATCTCTCTCTCTCTCTCTCTCTCTCTCTCTCTCTCTCTCTCTCTCTCTCTCTCTCTATATATATATATATATATATATATATATATATATATATAACCTGCATGATATTATTTGTAATAAATGTAAAATCCTGTTCTGTATTATTAAGCATTTTCCTGTGGAATTCAGGGATAAGCACTTTCCGTTCTGTTCGGTGGTCACTTGTAATTCTCTATGGTTAATCCTTTTTACCTCGATTTCTTTCATAGGAATCCGGAATGGTTGTGTAGATAGAAGAGAATTAATTATTGTGATGTCATGACAGTATGTCTGATGCGCACAGACCGACTCAGTAGCATCATTGTTTGGCGATGTGTGCTTAGTTGTTATGGAATATGAACCGGTGCATGCCGGTAACTCGTGGCTGCTATTTACCCTTGGACCTGGGTTCCAGTGTCTTTAGTTTTTTATTCTTTTATTCCGAGGTAAAATTCAGATTTACGTTTTAATGTATAAACTGTTTATGCTTGACATTTTTTCTTGGAGTTGTGATAAGCAAATTGCGACAGTAACGTCTACTGAGTGTTAGTCTAATACTTTCAGACTATCAAAATACCGTGGCTGAAAATCATTACGTCACTTCCTGTTTGGGCAATATTTGTAACCCACACGTGCGCCAACTGGGGGACGTATACATTCATGACAAACATACCGACGTACATGAAGGAAGTCCTGAAATTTGACATCAAACAGGTAATATTAAACTTTTTTTTAGGATGTGTCTATATTTAAATCCATAATCACGTTCACCTTCGGTGTCTCCCTGTGAAAGACTTCAAGAGCTTCAATTTCTTTTCTATAATAGATTCAACTAAAGTCGTGCAAGTACCGTAATAAAAACAAAAATTCGGCCTTAGTCATATTAACAGATATCTTTGTGTCTAGAATGTGAAGACTCAAAAAAACGCTTTAAAAAATATTACGAATTATTTGAACAATCACGAACGAACGTATTGTAATGAACTAAGTTTTTGCCACATTTTTTGTGCTTTTATCGATTTAGAATGGTGCCCTATCAGCTCTACCTTATATCGGGTTTTGGGCCATGGTCAATGTTTCAGCACATATAGCCGATTTTCTGCGAAGACGGAAGATCATCTCCACGACGACAAGCAGGAAACTTTTCAACTCACTGGGTATACGTCGTACATCCTTTTTATTTTCTAAACTAGCCAAATTATACATTTTTGCTTTTTCTTATGGGAGACGACTTCTTAAATATTCGAAACGTCATTTCTGATTTATTTCCCTTGCATTTAATAAATGAATTAATATAGACGGGCATCTTATTTTGCATTTTGCAAGTGAGTGTGTGTCTGTGAGTGCGCGCGCGCACGCTCGTGCGTGAGAGAGAGAGAGAGAGAGAGAGAGAGAGAGAGAGAGAGAGAGAGAGAGAGAGAGAGAGAGAGAGAGAGAGAGAGAGAGAGAGAGAGAGAGAGAGAGAGAGAGAGAGAGAGAGAGAGAGAGATATTTGAATTTCGTTTACGTATCTTTAACAAGTTTTAAGTCACATCGCACCGGTTTCTGTGGCAGTTGATAGTGACGTCTGGCACTGGGGCATCATGCCGCAGACATGTAGTATGATGTCCCACCAAGTCACATAATGCTGACATCAGGCCAACCAGTCTAAACACTAACCACTTTGTGTTGATGTAAAGTTAGGCAGCTGTTAGTAGCATTTTTATAAAGTATTTGATATGATTCGGACTGGGATCGAACCCATGACCTCTCCGCATCCGACCACGGACGCTCCTACCCCTAAGCTCTTGGCGCGGTCACGTGATATGTAAATATATCATATATATTTTAAACGATGTGTTGCATTTGAAATATACAGGTAAATTCACGGTTATGTGGCCTGTTTTTGAAAGTCCTTTTGAATTAAAATGATTCATTTATTTCGAAATATGTACACATTTTAACTGATAACGTTGCTACCAAGAGATAATGGTATATGCTACTTATTTCGATTATGCGGGCATTTGAAACAATGTTTGGGAGAAAACAAATTCATACATGAACCACCATCAGTTTCATTATAAGTTTTTGAGAGACGCTCAATTTTATCATGGACTTTCGTTATGTATACGGTCTCAAATTGATTTCTATGTTGCAGGGGAGATGGTGCCCGCGCTGTTCGTCATCATCACAGGTTTCATGGACAGCACCCAGCCAGTCCAGGCAGTTGTTTTCCTCACGTTGGGGGTCGCATTTTCGGGGTGCCAGTATGGGAGTGGATTTGTTGTCAACGCCGTGGACATAGCACCAAAATATGCCGGGGTTATTTTCGGAATCTCCAACACCCTGGGCACTCTGGGCGGAATTCTGGCTCCGATTGCTATTGGTTACATTACCACTGACGTAAGCATGGCACTATCCAGTCATAAATAATGCTAAATTTAAATCTAATCAAATGATAACAAATAATGCTAAATTTAAATTCAATCAAATGATAATGAAAGACTGTTATTATAAATCAGATCCATAAACTAATTCGTATGTTTTCTTTGTACACTGATATGAACATTGAAAAGGAGGGAAGGTTTAACGGAGAGAGAAAGAGAGCGGTCCCAGGATAATACATAATTCTTACACATACAAACCCAGACTCAGCTAATTAGTCTCACACAGACCCAACTAAATTATCACACAAATACCCAGACTCAGCTAATTAGTCTCACACAGACCCAACTAAATTATCACACAAATACCCAGACTCAGCTAATTAGTCTCACACAGACCCAACTAAATTATCACACAAATACCCAGACTCAGCTAATTAGTCTCACACAGACCCAACTAAATTATCACACAAATACCCAGACTCAGCTAATTAGTCTCACACAGACCCAACTAAATTATCACACAAATACCCAGACTCAGCTAAGCATTATTACACAAATACCCAGACTCAGCTAAGCATTATTACACAAATACCCAGACTCAGCTAGGCATTATTACACAAATACCCAGACTCAGCTAAGCATTATTACACAATACCCAGATTAAACTTAAACGTATTACACACATACCAAGATTAAACTAAAAAGTATTACACACATACCAAGATTAAACTAAAAATTATTACACACATACCAAGATTTAACTAAAATTATGACACACATACCAAGATTCAACTAAAATTATTACACATATACCAAGATTCGACTAAAATTATTACACACATACCAAGATTCAACTAAAATTATTACACACATACCAAGATTCAACTAAAAATATTATACATTCCAAGATTCGACTAATAATTATCATGCGCATACACAGATTAGACGAACAAATTTCATGGTGGTTAGCATTTAATTATTAACCAACGAATCATATAACTCACTAGATGGGTGTGAGTCTAGGAGTTTTAATATTTTGTAATCTTGGGGCGTGGCCAGCTGAATAAAGGAAACTCCTCTTAGTGGCATACTAAGGGTAAATAGCGCCCAAGGCGACTATGAAGGACCATAGGGTACACGAAAGTACGACTCCAAACAGAATATTTTGCCCAGGCATGTTTAATACTGCTAGTGGATTTCAACGAATTGTCTGACTTCTTGCTATAATTCAGTTAAAATCATCCTGCTCTTGCCTGTTACTCACTCAGTCAAAATATTGATCTTTGACGTGGACACTAACGATTCCAAAGAGGAATTATGTCCCATTAATTAATCTCTTTTTCTTTCTTTCTTTCTTCTATATTTATAGCGAGTCTTGTGTGGATAACGTGGATATAAAGATGCGTTATGATATCTGGGTCTATCTACTGTTTCAGATGCACTATGGTATCTGTATCTAATCGGTTGTATATTATGTATTATATCATGATCTAACCTGCTGTATAAGATGCGTTATGATATCTGGGTCTATCGGTTGTATATGATGCGTTATGATATCTGGGTCTAACCTGTTGTATAAGTTGCATTATGATATCTCAGAGTCTAACCTGCTGTATAAGTTGCATTATGATATCTCAGAGTCTAACCTGCTGTATAAGATGCGTTATGATATCTGGATCTATCGGTTGTATATGATGCGTTATGATATCTGGGTCTAACCTGTTGTATAAGTTGCATTATGATATCAGAGTCTAACCTGCTGTATAAGATGCATTATGATATCTGGGTCTTATCTGCTGTATAAGATGCATTCTGATATCTGGGTTTATCTGCTGTATATGATGCGTTATGATATCAGATTCTTATCTGCTGTATAAGATGCATTATGATATCTGGGTCTAATCTGCTGTATAAGATGCGTTATGATATCAGATTCTTATCTGCTGTATAAGATGCATTATGATATCTGGGTCTAATCTGCTGTATAAGATGAGTTATGATATCTGGGTCTAATCTGCTTTATAAGATGCGTTATGATATCTGGGTCTAATCTGCTGTATAAGATGCATTATGATATCTTGGTCTAATCTGCTGTATAAGATGCATTATGATATCTTGGTCTAATCTGCTGTATAAGATGCATTATGATATCTTGGTCTAATCTGCTGTATAAGATGAGTTATGATATCTTGGTCTAATCTGCTGTATAAGATGAGTTATGATATATGGGTCTAATCGGCTATATATTTGAAAGGTTCATGACACAGACATTTCTAAAGCGATACATTGGGATGCAGTTTTACGTAATCATTAGTTGTGGAATATGCTGTAAAAAAATTAAAGAAACTATTTCATTTGTATGAGGATAAAACACGTTTGCATCATTTTCGTTTCATTTTGATCAGCCTCTTGGAGACATTGAAAACAACCAGTCATCGAAAATGAGCGTCACGAGGAAAGACGTAGCTCTGGCTAACTACTTGTTCCAGTTCTTCCTTGCTTACTAATTGATTGGCTGTATTATAGATGAACAGTCAGAGAAGTTAAATTTTTTGGATAAATGTTGTACAGACCAGAATCGAAATAAATATCACGCATGTAATTTTTGTTGCCCTATTACTAATCTTTTCTTGACCGCTCCTGTGGCATAGTGTTTAAGGTGTCCGCCTTGCATGCAAGAGGTCGCGGGTTTGAATCCCGGGCTTGCCATACCAAAGACATAAAACTCGCGATGCGCTGAGCATTAAGAGGTAGGTGTTAGAACTGGTCGGCCTGGTATGAGGATAAAGTGACTGGTGAGACATCATGCTACGTGTTTGCGGCACGATGCCAGACATCACGTTAAAGTACCGCACTGCTGACATTTTAGCGATATGACTAAACATTTTATAAAGTTATCTTAAATAATCAAATCACACACACTCACTCACATTGATTTAGTCTTAAATCTTCATTGTTTCATTTGAAAGTTTGATTTTTATTAAGAGAATTTTCTTTATGATTTCATTAGTACCGACCCTGAAACAATTTGTATGTGCATGATTATCAAAAGGGCCGTGTCCTCTTTTCTTTTTAATACAGCATTCTTGTCAAATGCCAAACTGACAGATACACTTCCAATCTTTCGCCACGTCAGCACAGCAAAAAATATGTAAGAAGTTCATAACGAAGATAACTTGTTTTGGTGCGATCTGATATTTGCTTTGCAGGTCATGCATTCAGGGATAAAATTACATATAGAAAAATAGGTTTAACTTCCGTTAGCGAGAGTTCGTTATACGACTGAAGATTACTTATCCTTGAAACAATATTTCAGTATTTTGTAGTTCTACATTTCTGTATTTGATGTCGACACCTTATCAATTAGTTTGCTCATTTCGCTTTACAGAAGACACGGGAACAGTGGCAAACAGTATTCTACATCGCTGCAGGTATTTACACGTTTGGGGCTCTGTTCTATGTCGCGTTTGGATCAGGAGAGATTCAGGAATGGGCCCGCGAGAAAGACGATGTACAAATTGATGTCACCAATGCAGACGTACGTGTACAGTCCGGTGAAAAAGTAACATTGGAAATAGATAAGGACACAAAACTTTAGCAGACAACTGAGTGGTGATTAATAATTAGATAAAGTAACAGTGAATGTCTCATTCACTGTCTCTTTTCCCATGATTCATCTATTAATCTTGGATAGGTCCACCTTTTTATTTCCACACACATATAGCTCTTTACGTAATTCATGTTTGGCGTATCATTATTTTAAAACTCTTTAGCTGTCTTCATTTAAATAAGAAGTATAAATAAAACTTTATTGTGTTGGTTTTGTTTGTTTGTGTTTTTTAGTTCCCCGTTATAAACTAAGAACTACTTTCAAAATTGGACGTTGTTCCGTTTCGAAATTACGAAAACATCATAGCTGTGGTCATCTATGATGTGGGATCCTAGTTCAGTGTCAGTTGTTATTCCAATGCTGGGATAGTAAGGAAAGTTGACACGTATATAATTTTAAAATTGTATAATATACGAAATATGTAAATGTAGTCATATTTTGTCTTCAGAGATGAAGGTTGTATATAAGTATGATATGTAAGACTACACAGTAAGACTAGTATACATCTGGAAACAAATATCTAAGCGCTCTGTGAATTTAGTTTTTTAAAAATCTATTTAAACTTGTCCTTTGATAGTTATGCAAGACCGACACATGGTTCCAATATGGGAGTGAATGAAGGTCAATCTGAGTATTTTGGTTATTAATATTACTGTGAAGCTAAACATAAAGGTATTCTTTTTAAAAGTAAACCATATGACCAAACATTAGATTGCTGTGGAATATATGCTCACATTGCACAACAAAAGGATAAAACAAAGCAGTTTAACGGCGAGCGGAGATTGTCAGATGTAGAAATGGGTCTTGGAAAAGACAAGTCACAAAGTTTTTATGACAACTATATCAAAATGTATTTTCATTTTGGTATTTCTTGTAAGAATCCACCAAAATTGTTTATGTATGGCTTCTTTTGATAAAAATGATACAACTACATCAAAAATGATACAACTGCATCAAAAATGATACAACTACATCAAAATATGAACCGGATTAGTGTGTATGCACATAGAAATGGTAAAATACATAGTTGTAGTGGCGTACCTAGGGTACATAGCGCCCAGGGCGACGATGATGGCCCAAAGGTATTTTGCGCCCCAAGATCTTTGGCGCCAGGGGTTATGGCGCTCCAAGACATCAAGTGGGGCATCAGACCGTCTGCCCCACCCCATCCCCCGCCAGGTATGCTGCTGTATAAATATTATCAATGCTTTACATATATGTGTGAAACCTGCTCGAAAATGTAACAGTGGTGCAGAAGTAATATAGAAATCAGGTGATTCGATTGATAAAATGATCTGGAAAAACACTATATACGTATTGCTGTTCTTTGGCATGAAAGAAAGATCAGCGAATATCGTGGATTAAGTTGCATGAAAAAAAAAACAGTGTCATAATCCATGTGACTTCGAGTTCTTACGGTTCTATGCCAACGTTGTTTCACGAGATAAACGTAAAGGCGGTTAATACCATTTCAATCTTCAAGACTTTGAATCATTAAGTATTATTTTCCTCATAATGACCGTCATTAAATTAAGTTGTGTGTGTGTGTGTGTGTGTGTGTGATTTAGATTTTTAACGTAGTTTTAACACTGTTTCAGTTATATCGCTACGATGTCAGGAGTGTGTCAGTTGTTGTGTAGCATGATGTCCCACCCAGTCAGTAGTGTGTCAGTTTGTAGTGTAGCATGATGTCCCACCCAGTCAGTAGTGTGTCAGTTTGTAGTGTAGCATGATGTCCCACCCAGTCAGTAGTGTGTCAGTTTGTAGTGTAGCATGATGTCCCACCCAGTCAGTAGTGTGTCAGTTTGTAGTGTAGCATGATGTCCCACCCAGTCAGTAGTGCGTCAGTTTGTAGTGTAGCATGATGTCCCACCCAGTCAGTAGTGTGTCAGTTTGTAGTGTAGCATGATGTCCCACCCAGTCATTAGTGTGTCAGTTTGTAGTGTAGCATGATGTCCCACCCAGTCAGTAGTGTGTCAGTTTGTAGTGTAGCATGATGTCACACCCAGTCAGTAGTGTGTCAGTTTGTAGTGTAGCATGATGTCACACCCAGTCAGTAGTTTGTCAGTTTGTAGTGTAGCATGATGTCCCACAAAGTCAGTAGTTTGTCAGTTTGTAGTGTAGCATGATGTCACACCCAGTCAGTAGTGTGTCAGTTTGTAGTGTAGCATGATGTCACACCCAGTCACATTATCCTGGCACAAGGCCGACCACTGCTAACCTTAACCTCTTAATGTCTTGCTCCACGCGAGGCAGCCTTTGTATCATTCATCTAATCCTTTGGCCGGGGTTAAAACCCGAGACCTCCCACGTTCGATGCCGACGCTCTAACCACCAGGCCATCGGAGCGGTCTTATTGTTGTTAGTCATTAAAGGAAAATATAACATGCAGTTTGAACAAATGATGGCATGCAATATTGGAAAAGGTGGATAAAAGTGGCCGAGGCCTATCAGGAATAAACTTGTCCAGCAAAGAGACCAGACTGTTTTCCCTAAGAATGGTTTCAAAACCCACTTTCAGATGAGTTGCATGTAAACAAAAGCGTAAATATGACACTCTATACTATACAAAGCAACAAACCAACTTTTAACAAGATTACTTTCTTCATAAAATAGCCAACCGATTATGTATATAACTTTTTATTTAAAAAATATTGATGTCTGAGAATGTTTTGCGGATGATTATGAAAGGCAATGAAATCAGACGTAATAAATGCAAGAATTATTTTGTTTTTATTCGTATTTAGTCTTGGGCCTCTCTGTCTCCATAAAAGTATGCATACATGGAAGGTGGAATACATTCTTAAACCAGCCGGCACAATGACCAGAATAACGGCGTAATCATCAGGACCTGTAAGCCAAATGACGATTTAGCTTTATTCAGTAGTGGTATTAAAAAAGGTCATTTAATAAACAACTACTTGCAAATGCAGAGAGTTGCTATTAACAGCTGATAGCTAGCTGTATCGTTGGTGTGAAAAATATAAGAGATTTTAATATGTATGTGCTGACAAACAAAATGCTCAAGATGGAATTTTAGTTACAGTAGGCAAATGTATCAAATTCGAAACAAATACATCTAAAACAAATAAAAGGGATCCTTACTATCTGGTTGGCAATGTACAACACTTAGTTACTTATTAAAATAGTGGTCCAATTCAATAGATGATAAATATAATAATTAAAGAAATAAATAAACAAGCTAATAGAAAACTAAAAAAAAAAAATCAAACAAATAAAATCCAAACAAACAAACAATCAAATGAAAAGACGAATAATAATAATAAATAAAATCTTTTATATTTATATGAATTCATTTTCCGGCAGGACCATAATAGTTCGTGCAATTGTATTGCTGACAAGCAAGGTCCAGAGATGCACATTAAATAAAGGATCTATACTTTTAGGAAATTACACAGTGACGCCATTGATACTACTACTACTACTACTACAACTACTACTACTACTACTACTACTACTACTACTACTACTACTACTACTACTACTAATAATAATAATAATAATAATAATAATAATAATACAAATGACTTTGTATAGCGCTTCATTTTTAGAAGCTATAAGCGCTTTACAACATATATAATAATATTAATACAAAACACAAAAAACACAAAAAAACACTATGAAATTTGAAAACAGCAAAACAAAATGCTGAAAATATTTAAGGTAGGAAACAATTTTAGGTCTTAGGTCTTTAAAGTTGATCTTGCAGTCGAAAAAGTGAGTTTTTGAAGCACTCTTGATATACTACTCCAATAATCAGATTAGATTTCAAACTTTTATTATGCAATAAAAGACAGTGTTAGTTTTTTCTGGTTCCAATTTATATGGTTTGACTATTTATATGGTTTGACTATTTATTGCATCCAATTTGTCGGTATTGTTTAAAATTTACTATGATTGATGAACGAAGGAATTTTATATGAATTGAAGACCGTTTAAATGAACGAGAAATATTCAACATGTCTCTGCTTTGACCTGTACTAGCCATGATGATGTACCGCATCGTGTAATATGACCATTCTAAACATCATATATAAATATACTGTATTTCCATAAATCTTGGCTAACTGGGTCTTTTGATTAGTTCACACATATTGGATTAATCCTTTCTTCTCAAAATGTCTCTATCCCATTTAAGTTGATTCTGAAAGAGACTGTGTGTGTAGATTTGGAGCAGGTCTTGGTGGGGCAATCGCTATGGTCCTTACTAGTTTGGTATGTTTTGTGGCGAACGATTCTTAAAAAAATTAGATGTGTAAAAATTACCTGAACGTTGAAACAACCAATAAAATTCTTGCATATTAAAACTGAATGTTCTTCATATAACATTATTTTTGGAAGAATATTTACATCATTTGGTTTTAGTAGTCTGCAGTTAATCTTACGTTGCTATTAATGGTTAGTTACTGGGATACCATTAAATGTATTATGAAGTAATAACAATCAAGATTATCATATTTACATATGGTTTGTTTGTTTGTTTGATTAGGATTTTTAACGTAGCTTTGACAATTTTTCAGTCATATCGCTACGATGTCTGCTGTGAGGCAGTTTACAGTGATGTCTAGCACTGAGGCATCATGCCGCAGACATGTAGCATGATGTCCCACCCAGTCACATTATCCTGATACCAGGCCGACCAGTCCTAACACTAACCTCTTAATGCTGAGCGTCAAGCGAGGCAGCTGTTAGTACACTCTAACCACTAGGCCACCGGAGCGGTATATTTACATATGGAATGTTTCATATCATGAGATGGAGAATGCCTAGAAAGTTTAAAATGCTACGACAGTGCAACTAGTCTAAAGACAGACAATCACCAAGGAGATCTGGAAAACGCTCGTATCATTTAATAAGGATGTGGTATTAATATAAACACATATAATCATGTAGTTTGATGATTCTAGTACGAAGAGAGGTTGCAAATTAAACGTAAACGTAAAGACAATCACGAGTGAAATATGGGTCCCAGCGACCTACATTTGCGATGTCGAAGCAGTACTTGTTAAGATGTATCCTCTTTCAAGTTTCATGATTATAACAGTATTATATAACAGTATTTATACAGTACAAGTAGAATCTGAGATACAGGCCAACAAAGAATGCACTACTAATATCAACTTATGTCAAACATTAACTCATGAGCACCTTCTGCTGAGGGTAGGTGTTAGGAAAGCCACTTCAAACCGTTGTCTGTTGCATAGGAACAAAGACTGGTTGACATTCATTGATGTTGTTTATTTTTATTTGTCAGACTCGGACGTCGACACCGATGGCAGAACAATTGCTTACCTTTACTTAGGTGACATGATCTAATAAAGAGCTGTTTGAACGGTTATATTTGTGGAATTCGCCGCCACACAGTATAAATGAAAGCTTATCCCATGACGCACAGAGTCCATTAGTTTGGTTCCCCGATTTCTGTTTTGTTGTTGTTGTTGTTGTTGTTGTTGCTTATAATTTTTAACGCCATTTTTCAGCACAATATTAGCTAAACATCGTGATCAGTATTAGTGGTGGAGGAAGAACCAGGGAAATAAAAAAAAACGGAAATAACCACCGACCCACGAGAAGCTACTGGCAAGCTTTCTAAACATCCAGCTACTCGCAAAGGTTTATATCTAACTATTGAGGGACACAGACTGTGCTATAGATTTTGCATAAATCCCCGTTTGTTTGTACTCCCCTACGGAATTCAATAACGAAAGTCATTAATCATTAATTGAATTATTATTTATAATTGACTGTGAACAGGGTGGTTAAAACACTCATCGTCTATGCATTTCATACTTATCAGAGTCTCCATAATAACAAGGCGCCATATTGCGAACACTATGAGCGAGTGTATTTTCCTCAGATAACGTAGAGATGTAGTTCATCCTATTCGGTAACCACCGGATAATTCCGTAAATTACTGTAACAGTTGAGAGTTAATAATAATAATAATGAGGACTTTGTATAGCGCC
>JAQISU010000109.1:6767500-6820000 GCA_029339505.1 Unio delphinus | reverse complement strand
GCAACTGTATGAAAATCCCAAGAAGAGTTTCGAAAGAGACATGTAAGACCAATGAGATTCGGCAAGTCCGTACAAACATTTCCACATCTAATGTAGTCCGATAAATAGACCACCCAAATATGTGTTGATACTGATGGACGTTATGTGGGACTGATGTGACATGTGTGTGCTATTTTTATACATGCAAATCGTTCCGGAACAAACATGTGTACTCTTTATACACATACCGGTAATTAATAACGGCCATATCAAGCGCGAAATTCAAAGTGGTCACATGACTGATTAGTGTGCTCCTTAAGGCGGATTTACAAGTCATCAAACATATGCTTTGCTCTGGAAAGATAATGTACTTCACATTAAAAAAAACTAAACAGCCGACGATAGCTGCACAGCCACGAGAAATACCGGTAAGTGTATAAAATGTACACCAATGTGCGCAGTCAAATTTGGATGCAGATAATTGTAACTTTTAATGAATAAGTGATGTCAGCTCATCACCTAACATCATCATCATTATCGGCCTGCATCTAATACACCTTGCCCACTGATGTAAAAGGACAGCAGTTCTTATTACAGATTCAGAAGCGTGACAAGCAATTCTGCACCACATTCCCTAGACCTCGACAACATTTAATTTTGGCACCGCTCCTGATACAAAATGTTACTTTAATTGTAATTTTACTCCTCTCTCATCTCGGTTTGTCATACATAGGCAGGTCTCAGTCGTCTTTAACATCACATCAGACAAAAATATTGGCCGTGTGGTGTCATTTTGATTTGTCATTCAGCCTGGGAAATCTATTTTCAAGACTAACAATACGAAATCTTACAATTTCTTCTCAGTTAACTTATATGGTATGTTGGAATATTATGTTTCATTAGTAATGGGTGGGTGTATAAATTAATTACCATTTTACTTACTTTTGTAGGTAACCTTTGTACACATACATATACGAAAAGAATATCAAAGTTGAAGTAAACAAAGCAAACTGTTGAAAACACAAAATTGGCAATCCTTTTTAAGTGAGATCGTTTGATTAGCAAACTGTTGAGAGCACAAAATTGGCAATCCTTTTTTAAGTGAGATCGTTTGATTAGCAAACTGTTGAAAACACAAAATTGGCAATCCTTTTTTAAGTGAGATCGTTTGATTAGCAAACTGTTGAGAACACAGTATTAGGGAGAAACTTGATAAGAGCTCTTCTGCCAGTTGAGGTCGTTTGATAAAACAAAAGGTTGAGAAGACAGCATTAGAAGTCCTATTTAAATTTGATGTCGTTTGCATACCTTTGGTGGATTGTGATTATTTTAATCTATATTTTCGATAGACTACGAGAGAGAGAGAGAGAGAGAGAGAGAGAGAGAGAGAGAGAGAGAGAGAGAGAGAGAGAGAGAGAGAGAGAGAGAGTATTGATTATGTATTAATATAGTATTTAAAAAGAAACATATTGCTGAATATTTCACGTAGTGATATATATTAGTTTCAAAATTATCTCATTCTCTGCAATTCAGTGCTTTATTTGTATGCTTCTCTTTCATGTGCTTAATTTGAAACATCTCATTTTACATTTTACACATCTCATTTTACATTTGACATCTCATTTTACATTTGACACATCACATTTTACATTTGACACATCTCATTTTACATTTGACATCTCATTTTACATTTGACACATCACAGTTTACTTTGACACATCTCATTTTACATTTGACACATCACATTTTACATTTGTTTGACACATTTCATTTTACATTTGACATCTCATTTTACATTTGACACATCTCATTTTACATTTGACACTTCTCATTTTACATTTTACATCTTTTATTACATTTTAAACATCTCATATTACATTTGATACATCTCATTTTACATTTGACATCTCATTTTACATTTGATACATCTCATTTTACATTTGACAAATCTCGTTTTACGTTTGACGCATTTCATATTTTACGTACTACAGTATCATATTTTATGTGTCAGTCATTCTCATATTTTATATGTGCCTGTCTCATATTTTGTATGCATGAATCTCATATTTTATATTTGACAGCTTATATTTTGTATGTGTCAATCTCATATTTTATATTTGACAGCTTATATTTTGTATGTGTCAATCTCATATTTTATATGTGATACTGCTCATATTTTATGTGTCAGTCAGTCTCATATTTTATATGTGCCTATCTCATATATTTTATATGTGATACTGCTCATATTTTATGTGTCAGTCAGTCTCATATTTTATATGTGCCTATCTCATATATTTTATATGTGATACTGCTCATATTTTATGTGTCAGTCAGTCTCATATTTTATATGTGCCTGTCTCATATTTTGTATACATGAATCTCATATTTTATATTTGACAGCTTATATTTTGTATGTGTCAATCTCATATTTTATATGTGATACTGATCATATTTTATGTGTCAGTCAGTCTCATATTTTATATGTGCCTATCTCATATGTTTTATATGTGTCAATCTCATATTTTATATGTGACACAGTTCATATTGTATATGTGTCAATCTCATATTTTATATGTGACACATTTCATATTTTATATGTGTCAATCTCATATTTTATATGTGACACTGCTTCTATTGTACATGTGATAATTCTAGTACACATCTGCAAGATAAAAAGACATCTAAGCACTCTTGGTTCACTAACCATATATTCTGAGTCTCGGTTTTTTCCCAACTTCCGTGATATCCACGTCACTATTTTCATAAATGAGATTCGTGTTGCGATCGTTTGTCGTAATAGCAGCGTCACGTGATTATGTCCCACGAAGCATCGGTGAACTTTTAAACATCATTATCTCTGGCTTTCATTATCTGCTTTCCCTACTATTTATGGAAGAATTATTAAGAATATTTAACAAAAAAAAATGTCTATGGTGATTCTACGAGAAATGTGTAGGATTCTAGTACACATCTGCAAGATAAGAAATGTGTAGGATTCTAGTACACATCTGCAAGATAAGAAATGTGTAGGATTCTAGTACACATCTGCAAGGTAAGATATATAAGCCAGAGTTACTTCAAAAACGTTGTTCCTCGCGGCTTCTACGACGATAACAATCCTACAAATTTCAGTTTGCCACAAGGAACCGTGTGAATCTCTCACCCTCTGTTAACCAAAAAGTTAGTAAAGCGAAGAATACAGCATTTGTTTGTTTAGTTCCGGTCTAACTATTGTACAGTTACTATCACTTGTACGCCAAGCAAGGACACTGTTTCTCCAAAAGGTGATGTAATGGACCCAATTAAAGACCAAATATAATTATATGAAAACAATTCGTGCTTACGTTCAGGATCTATAAAGACGTCGACTTTGTTGTCAAAATCATTAGGTCAATGAACGAAGATTAATGATAGTTTAGCGAACCTTGCGGTCTAAATGGGTTAATACGGTAATCATTATACGTGTTTTGCAACAACAGCGAAAACGTTCGTCATAACATTTTCTGATTAGTTTTTGTTAGAGAATGTTGCATTATGTAATTGCTTTATCAATTTCCGAAATATAAAATACATTATTTAGTTTCGTGGGAATCATGTTTTTACGTGCGGGGAATAATACCCATCAGCAGAACACATTAAATGAAAAGAACAAAGGAAGCAAAGCAAATTAACAGATCTAACAGAAAGAATAGAACAGAACACAGCGTTTATATGGCTTTAAATTGCAACGTCAGAAAAAGTATCGATCATATTGAATAATAATAATAATAATAATAATAATAATAATAATAATAGAAAAAATAATAACAGTTATACGTCATTTTGATACGTGTGTGGTTGTGTATTTCGGATTTTAACATGAAACTTAAGCATTTTTTCAGTTATGTTGTTACAATGTCTGCAGTGTGGCAGTTTATAGCGATGTCTAGCACTGTGACACTATGCCGCAGATATGTAGCATCATGTCCCATCCAGTCACATTATCCTGACACCAGACCGATCGGTCCAAACACTCCAAGGAAGCTGATGTTACCGTTTTTAAACGTTTTTGGTTGGACTCGGCGGGTTTCACCCCACGACATCCCTCATCCGAGGCGGACGCTCTAACCATTCTGAAACAAAAGTTTAAAGAGACAAACAAGAGAGGTTAATGAGAGAAGCAGTCCTAACAAATTACAAACAGTCTAGATTCAATTATAAAGCATGCAAACCGGAAGAACAAATCAGCCAGTACTAAAGAGCATAATGTACCAGGACTGGACCATAGTTGCGGGATCACTTGTTCCAAAATTTCAAAAGGCCCTGACTTTTCTGAAAAGGGCACCGAAGCAATTGTCTATTCGTCTATTTAGGTGGCGCTCCTCAGTTTCCTATTTTGCATCGGGTTGAAATTTATTTTTTTAAGAATTTTCCCGGGTGTTCCAACTGGTTATACTTGCTGTTTAAAAAGGACGCTGTATATCTTAGGTATTATAGGTAATACTGCTTGCTCCACTTGGTCATTTTCACTTCCTGGACTTCAAAGGTAATTTTTTTTAAAAAGCCGATAACTTTTTTTTATATTTTACATATTTGGTAATTCATGCATTGCACTTTTAGAAGCTGTTGTTTTCTAGTTAAGAAAAATTCATACTTTTAGCAGAAGGGAGCAGTCATTTTCGTTAGTTGTACGCTTAAATCATTTATAATTCCCAGAAATACAATACGCAATGAAATTACAGCTAAGTACATGAAATTAACATAGAGGTATACCAACATTCTCTCCATTGTGCATGTTCCAAATGTAAACATCTTAACATTACACCCACCACTTTCTCAGATGTTCATAACATATGTAGAGTGTCCTATACTCAAAGTGTACATAATACCCAATACACAAGCACAAAAAGAAAATGACGTGTTTTTTTTCTAGCGGGAGTGAGTGGTTAGGTCGGGACACCCTAGAAATCTACTCTCCCTCTCCATCCTCCCGGGACTATGTACTACGTCAAAAAGGCAACAAAACATGATCTACATGTATACGTGTATGTCTCAACTCACTCTCTTTGTTAAAGCACTCTATTAAAACAGTTATCACCAACCATATTTAACAAGGGACTGTATAAAGTAGAAATAAATTAAGATTTGGAGGCATTTGGAAATTGCGTTTTCATACATGCTTATCTCCGTAATAGAAATGAATCTACATACTGCGAATGGCAGTTAATTTCCCTACTCCAAGATTCGTGTGAAGTTTAGAATTAATATCGTTTCAGACGTTTTAAGATTAAATATTCATTCGTTCTTAAATATGTCGATATTCCAGAGCTCACGCTTCCCTTCAAAGACCTCATTCAAACCCTACTGAACAGCGGTGCCCTTCAACGACCTCATATATTAGAAATTCCCTAAAAGGACCTCATACATAACCCTGCTGAACAGTAATTCCCTATAAAGACCTCATACATTACCCTGCTGAACAGAAATTCCCTAAAAGGACCTCATACATTACCCTGCTGAACAGCCAATCCCTTAAAATATCTCAGACTGTAATTCCCTTCAATAACCTCATATATTACCCTGCTGAACAGTGATTCTCTTCAATAACCTCATACATTACCCAGCTGAATAGCAATGCCCGTCAAAGTGAAAGGGTTTACCCGTAATTGCGAAACCAATAATGAACGTACTTTCCAGTTGCATTCGAAACGTGACGACACAATCATTATCTCAATTATATAGTAATTATGTACAGACTGGTACAAGCTTCTCTTTCGCAGGGTTCTTTTAACAACAACAGAGCATGAACCAGTCAGTATAACTTTAAAATTATTTTTTTTTTTATTATTTTTTTTTTTTTTTTATGGTTTAACGCCATTTTTCAGCACAATATAGGCTATACATGGCGGCCAGTATTAATGGTGGAGGAAGAAACCGGACAAACCCCGGAAAGAACCACCGACCCACGAGAAGCTACTGGCAAGCTTTCTCACATAACTACATTTGCCGAATCTTAGACTCGAACACACGCAGACAGAGGTGAGATGGCAGTGGTCCGTAACGGACAGCGCTTTAGACCACTCGGCCACTCGGGGCCCCCTTAAAATTATTTAATCCGACGTATCTGATTATACAACCCAAAATGCCCGATAGAGAATAAGCATTTGTTTTAACTGGTACGAAAATAATAAGACATTAGTGATCTGTCCGATGTAGCCCCAAAATTCCCAGTTCGTTCGGTGTTGACGAGAATAGCTTTGACATACTAATTCAATAAACATTCAGCCCACTATGCCTTTGCTTGGCAACAACAAGACCGACACAAGGTCAGACATGCTCGACGTCTATTCTAGATGCGTGTGTTATTGTAATCCAGTAATTATAATATATTAACACCGTCATAACACGAGAAAAAAAGGCCGAAACTTCAAAAAGTTGAACGTAAAATGGACAATGATTCTAGTGCACTTAACCGTTAATGTACATAGAGAGGACGTATTCAAACGGTTGCACGGTAAATTGGACATAATTAAACTTAAATGGATCATGTTTCAACGTTTCACGGCTACGAATACAAGTAAAACCATTAGGTTAATTGTGACTTTGCGTTATGATACTCGTCGTGCCATGTTGGTACATTTTCCTTATCAAGCACGCTGCTTGATCTATTAGAAGGGTGCACAATCTTTTTCGGCCAAGGGCCAGATTTGCACATCACTCGAGGGTCGCGTACACTAATTTTAATATAATTGGCCTATTGCCACTTGTAAATCACGATGATCAATTAACCAATCAGCGAACGTAAATTAGACACACCTCCAGGCATTGCTTTCGTCGGCCATGTTTCTCCGACAAGCTGCTTCTGGCAATAATGAAATGATTATAATAAGTATTTACAATTGTGCAATGATTTGTTGATTTCTCCATAGAAAAGGGTGAAATGAAGTCAGTGGGAGCTTTGTAAGTCTGACAGTCGATACTTATTCCTTTCCCAAAACATAGGCAAAACTTCGATTAATAAAGACTTTTTGGCGGACAGCGGAATATGAAAACACTTGATAGCAATTACATGTTTGCTGGCATAAACTTATGTAGAAAGTACTTACCGTGGATGGTTTCAAGAAAAAAACAAAAGTAATTGAAATTGTAAAAGATTTGTAAAAATAAACGTTCTAGAATATGGCTGGATATATCGTTCTTGCGGGTTTTGATGTATATTATTTTCTTGTATATTATGGACTGAACCCAGACTGCATTATTTTAAAGTTTGAAAATTTACATTTTAATGTTTGATTGTCCCAAAAATAATAATTTATCGTCTCGATCTTTCAAAAACACTTGAGTAACTCTTTACTTTCTGATGGAGCTTATTGATGGGTTGGAATAAATACATGTAATAATATGAATACCAAAACAATGGTTTTAAATAAATATCGTCCGATATACTAATTACGCATTTATCTATTTAAATCAGTAGACATCAATGATAAAATTTCCGTCTCACAAACACACAAAAACCTTAATATTCTTATGTACAACATTATACTTCTAAACGGTAATTATTTAGGATTTTGTTATTAATTTTTAATTAATTTTCTTCCAAGGCAGCATAAGCATAAGCCAGAAAAAATACATAAAGATAAAATCATTTACTAAATATATTAGCATCTTTTGCAGCGAATTTCCGTTTTCCTAAATAAGTTCTTGAACAGCTTTGAAATTTATTTTTTATTTTATTTACTGAAATAAAACACTTAGGTTATTACTATACTAATTTATGTAACTTTATAATCATACTTTTTAAAAAAAAAAATAATACAAATCATTTTTAATAAAATTTGACTCAAACTTAAACACATTTGTGCCAAATACTGCATAATTGTCGGAGGTTATCAGGTTGTCATGCTAAATGATTGATAGGCGGAGCGAGCAAACATCTGGCGTAAGGTCAATTACTGTTCACGGGTCAGATTTCTGTGTTGTTTTAATTTGCCTTGATGGCCTGATAGATCAGGTTCACAGGTCGGAGGTTGTGCACCCATGTCTAGTGTTCCCTTTAAGCTGCTCAAGTTTTTGCACTTAAGTTCATTTATGTAATTTCCGTGTGTGTGTGTGTGTGTGTGTGTGTGTGTGTGTGTGGGCTGTAAAATTTTGCACACAAAAAAATTGATGCTGTAAAACTTTGCACACAACTGTATGATTTTGCACACGAACCAGCAAACATTAGAGGGAACATTGCCCATATCCTGTTAAAATGAAATAAAGAAAAGATACAAATATTATCAGATGCTATATTCTCTGTGTGTGTCTCTCTCTGCCTCTGTCTGTATCTATCTATCTATCTATCTATCTATCTATCTATCTATCTATCTATCTATCTATCTATCTATCTATCTATCTATCTATCTATCTGTCTGTCTGTCTGTCTGTCTATAGATACATAGATAGATAGATAGATAGATAGATAGATAGATAGATAGATAGATAGATAGATAGATAGATAGATAGATAGATAGATAGATAGATAGCACTAATCCAGCCTCTGCACGAACTCCTCTGCCTCTGCTGGGGACAAGGACACATCCCCCAGGACATGCGAGATGCAAACATTGTCACTCTATACAATAACAAAGGAGACCGCAGTGACTGCATCAACTACCGGGGCATCTCTCTTCTCAGTATTGTTGGAAAGGCGTTCGCCCGTGTCGTCCTGGCGCGCTTGCAGACCCTAGCATCCCAAGTCTACCCCGAGTCCCAGTGTGGCTTCCGAGCAGGCAGGTCAACTGTAGACATGATCTTCTCACTACGACAGCTGCAGGAGAAGTGTCATGAGCAGCAGATGCCCCTCTACATTGCCTTCATAGACCTGACCAAGGCATTTGACCTGGTCAGCCGGAGCGGACTCTTCAGGATCCTTAAGAAGATAGGCTGCCCCCCACGACTGCTCGCTATCATAACATCGTTCCACGAGAACATGCACAGCACAGTGTGCTTCAACGGCGCAACATCAGAGGCCTTCCCAGTCAGCAGCGGAGTGAAGCAAGGCTGTGTCCTTGCGCCAACTCTCTTTGCCATCTTCTTTTCCATTCTCCTCCTGTACGCCTTCAAGGACTGCAGCGAATGTCCTACACACTAGGACTGACGGAAAGCTGTTTAACATCGCCCGTCTCCGTGCAAAGACTAAAGTTACAAAAGTTCTCATCCGTGAATTGCTCTTCGCCGACGATGCAGCCTTGACATCACACACGGAAGATGGACTGCAGCAGCTAGTATGCCGCCTCTCCCACGCCTGCGAGGAGTTCGGACTGACCATCAGTCTGAAGAAGACGAATGTAATGGTGCAGGACGCAGACTCCTCTCCCACCATCGCCATTGATGGGTACAACCTGGAAGTTGTTGAGGACTACACATACCTTGGGTCCACCATCTCCAACTCGCTCTCCGTTGATACTGATGTAAATGGCCGGATTGCCAAGGCATCAGCAGCTATGGCGAGACTGAACTAGAGGGTCTGGGACAATCACAACCTCACCGAGAAGACCAAACTGCGCGTCTACCAGGCATGCGTGCTCAGCACACTCCTTTACAGCAGCGAGGCATGGACCACCTATGCGAGGCACGTGAGGAAACTCAACAGCTTCCACCTGAGATGCTTGCGGCGCATTCTGCGTATCCAGTGGCAGGACAAAGTTCCCAACACAGAGGTTCTGAAACGCACCGGCATGAACAGCATGTTCTCCATTCTCAGCGAGAGGCGCCTTCGCTGGCTAGGCCATGTTAGGAGAATGGACCCAGGCCGCATACCCAAGGACCTGCTGTACGGCGAGCTAGTAGAAGGTGCACGAACGACTGGAAGGCCACGTCTGCGATAAAAAGATGTCTGCAAAAAGGACATTAAGACAGCCAACATCAACATAAACAATTGGGAGAGCTGTGCTGACGACCGCTCCTCGTGGCGTCTTGCTGTCAGACAGGGCACTCAGAAAGCTGAGGAGATGAGAAACACAAACCTCGCTGCAAAGAGAGCCAGGAGGAAGGCGAACCAAAAACATCCTCAGCAAGCATCAGCATACACCTGCAGCAAGTGCAACAGAGACTGTCACTCAAGGGTCGGACTCTTCAGCCACTCGCGAAGGTGCAGATAGGACACCCAAATTGGAAGCTACACCACCGTCTCTCGAAGACGGACGGATGCCGACGACGACGACGACGATATATATATATATATATATATATATATATATATATATATATATATATATATATATATATATATATATATATATATATATATATATATATATATATATATATATTTTTTTTTATTGCTATCGATATTACAGCTCCAACTGAAAAACGTAAAAACTTTGACATTTAAAATATTATGTACAACGGTCATTATTTTATAAAATTCAAACTATATTATAAATAAATGCATTATATATAATAATGAAAAGTCACGTTCTCTTGACACTAAAGGAAATACTAATCAGATTTGTAGATCTATCACATCGATATATATATATATATATATATATATATATATATATATATATATATATATATATATATATATATATATATATGTATATATGTGTGTGTGTGTGTGTGTGTGTGTGCTAATCCAGCCCTACACCAGCTAGATCATTATTTGTACAGATAATTGTGCGACAACAAAATAAACGAGTAACACTTGCTTCATGTTGTATATCAGTGGTTCTCAAACTTTTGTTCTGGCCGACCACTTGAACATTGCTGTGAGTCTATGCGGACCAGTTAATGCTCTTTCCAGATGGTTTGATTGCACTGTTATAAGATCCCAGGGCGAGTTCTCTATAATTCATTATCAACAATGCTGGTGTTCACAGTGTCTCAAATTTCTTCGTAACGAGTAATAATGAAAGGTACAGATTTTCAGAAAATGAGCCATATACATATAGAAAATTATATAAAAAGTCTGCGTAAATATCAGTTTTTCATGTTTATCCCGTTTAAGCTTTCCGCGAAGCACATTGTTGCTCGCGGACCACCAATAATCAGCCAATCACAGTTTGAGAACATCTGATGTAGATTACAATGACATTCGTGTCACAGTCTAAAATGCAATGACATTAAATATGTTTTCCTCCTTAGGTACAAATAAGGTAAGATTAATAAGCATTTTTGCTTGAAAAGAATATGTTTAGTTAACTCAGAAGTCAAGTGTTAATTGGTAATTATATTCATGCCATTCGATTTGTTAGATGAATACCTGTGACACGGGTGTATTTAGTCTGTCAGTTTACATGTGTGATTGCAAAGGTGGGATGTAAGATATGAGAAACAGTACACGAAAGTTGAAGACTGAGAAGATGGTTGTTATCGGTATATTTGAATATCGGTGCCTGTATCAGATACTAGCTGTTAGTAATGACAGTTGTCCAGAACATTAAGGTCTCACTGGACAGTTGTTTTGGCAAATGTTTGTCCGACAATGACCTTTAGCAGAAAAATGATAATACTATTGCATTAAAGACACAAACAAAAATGAACTAATGATTTTTGTTGAAATGATTCTTGTAAGATTCTGACTGAGGAATTAAAGTTAATTCCACATGCAACTAGTGGCTTTTATACTGAATCAACACTGCCCGCAACCCCTCTCTTTTACATTCATTTTTTTTTACAGAAAGGGGGTATTTTGAATATTTTCCTGTGACAAGAGAGCTAAAAGAATCAGCAGGTGCCTTATGCATGAATAAGTTCACTAGTATTGTAACAAATTAGCATACTTTTCATCTCCCCTCAACCATCTAGATTTTTAGATATTTTCCTCTGTAGCAGACACATGTAAATACGCAAGCCAAGTCTGAATTTGAAGCCCAAGTTACGCATTTGATCTGTGTTAGTCTAACTGTGACAGGTAGTCACCAACAAGTCAACCATTTTCCAAGCCTAACTCAAAAGTAAATCTAAACCACGTTACAGATTTAGCTTATGTGTGAACTGAAAAATGCTAGGATGGTGATAATTAGGACATTGCCTTCTACCTTAAATATTAGGGAGGTGTCAGAATGCGAAACTATCTAGTGAGACCTTAATCCCATAATTCTGGATATTTGATAGCAAAGACTGTCAACAGGTTTGGTTCTGTTGTTTATCTTCACATGGCTAACTGAACCTGGACCAGTTCATTACTTTGGGTAAGGCACAAATGTTAATTTCATTAACAATGTCAAAGCCGCGCGGGTCATGAGCGTTATATGTATAATACTGTATAAGACCCACTTGTCAAAGTGTCAGCGTTAAGTCCCACTGTGTCAAAGGGTATTGCACAACATATAATAACAACACTCTAACCCACTCCCCTCTGATATTCGTTATCTAGGAGATGACCGCCCACGGTATAATTGCCCGGTTCGAGTATAGAATGTATATGCTAAACTGAGTTAATATATTGAACAAAGAAACTACGAGCCCCGTAAAGATAAATAAACAATTTTATCAAAGACATACAAAGTGAAATTTCCTTTCATTCGGAATACACGTGGTTTTAGAATTAACCTTCACCGCATTACAAACGGATTGAATATAGAATTAAACAAATGTAGCCGTTCTATTACTGATAGTTAACTTCATCAGAGAATAGAGAGTTCAATCAAATTCATCCGCGTTGTTCGATTTTCATGACCTGTTATCGTCGAACTGCGTTCTCTGCAATCAGAACAAATATATTCTCTCGCGCTTTCCTTTAAACGTCGCTTACATCAGCGTGTCAAGATGACACGCTTTGGTTTTAGGTAACAACTATGCCCTGTTTCAAATCAAACCCTGACACGTTCGTCAGTACTGCTCTAAACAAACACAGTTAATGGGTGAACCGATTTTATCAGTATCTCTCTGTGCAGAATGTATCTCATAATCTAACAAATGGCTGCTGGCTAGAACTAATAGTTATTTAATAGATTCGACCGAAAATTTGGCACTTTACCAACAACATCTTTTATCTTTAGCCCTTACTACAGCAAGAACAGCGTGGGGGAGCAGGCAGCTATGCAGATTTGGTTGGTACTGTGAGCAACACATGTTTTAGGTTTTGTGAAGATTTTAGCTTAAGTTTACATTAAGTTGTAGGACCCTTACTTACTGTTCGTGTGTCCTTCGAACACGAGTGTAACGGTTGGTAAAGAAATTATGATGTCAGCTTTTAAGAGGCATCACACACACACACACACACACACACACACACACACACACACACACACACATTTGTGATTTGTATTTTTAGTGTAGCTTGAACAATTTTGCAGTCATATATCTATGATGTCTGGTAGTGTGGTAAGTTTATAGTGGTATCTAGCAATGAGGCATCATCCCATAGACTTGTAACATGATGTCTAACCCAATCGCACTAACCTGGTACAAGGCCGACCAGTCCTAATACTAACCTCTTAATGCTGAACGCCTAGCGAGACAGATGTTAGTAACATTTTTTATAAGTCTTTTGTATGACTCGGCCAGGGTTTGAAACCGCGACCTCCCACATCAGAGGCGGACGCTCTAACCAATAGGCCCACGGAGTGGTATTTAGACGTACGTTTATGTTTTAACAGTTCTTGAATATATACTTGTAGATGTCCATTCGTTTACTTTCATTATTCTTTAACTTCCGCTGTCTTACGTTTAAGGTAGTGTATCAAACGTTCTGGAACAACCTCTATTCTGTACATTTAACTTTTAAATGAATGGTTTGTTCACTGTTATGATACGAGTTTTATATTATAACCTTATTTTCATTTCCTGCTACGAGAATTATTCATGAATTAAAAATGTCTTTGCCCAGAGAGAGAGAGAGAGAGAGAGAGAGAGAGAGAGAGAGAGAGAGAGAGAGAGAGAGAGAGAGAGAGTCCAGGCTCTCTTAACAAATGGTGTCATTCATAACGGTGTAGATACGGCTACATCTTGGGGATTATGACAAGCGGATATACGGAATCGCTGTAAGGAAAGACAGAGCCTTGTGACTGCGCAAGCTTGATCTCAATTTATACGCAGTGCTTGTGTTCGCTCATTTCGAATCAGAACCGGGCTCTCTCGTCCTTTCCGACGGGAAACGCGTCAATCATATAACCTACTCGCCCCTAACAAATTTAGGTATTGGCTGTTCAGCAACTTCCCTTCAAGTCTAAATTGCTGACCTTTGGATACAAGAGCAATGTTTTTTTTTTATGTGTTTTTGCACTTTCTCGTAAAGCGCAATCTGTATTAAAATATTATACAGTTATAGTACAGAAATATATAAAATTATTCTCAATATATTTTAACACTTTTTCTCAAAATTTCTCTCCTAATAATATTATATCTGAAACAAATATCGATATATTTCAATGTCTTTATTAAAATTACCATACACCAGTAAAATAGGCAATTTAACCTCCATCCAATAAATATAAAATTATAGTCACTACCTCATAATCCAAAAAAGAAAGTGTTATTAATTCGACCGCAGCATTTGGCGTGCAAATATATACTAAAAAAATCCGCCAAGGAATATCACATTGCACGAAGGATTATCAATTCGTGTAAAACGAAGGAATATCAAAGATAATGAAGTTCACCAATCGAATTAGTGGACTTGGTTATTTTTTATATTCCTTGGCGGATAAGCACTTTTTTGTTTTGTATTAGTGCCTTAATTCATAATTTTACTTTTACCTATTTTAATCAACTGGAACACCTGTAATTTAATATGCATATCGATACATAAATGTATTCAATTCTATAATTATTGTGACATGATGCGGACTAACGCTAAGATGCGAATAATAACACGCGATGTGAATGTATGTGTGTGTGCGTGTGTGTGTTGAAGTTTAACAATTTGAGTCATATCGCTGCGATGCTGTCAGTTTATAAAGTTGTCTAGCTCCGGGACATCATGCCCCAGACAAATGGCAAACTGTCACATTTTTCTGATACCAGTCGGACAAGTCCTAACGCTAACCTTTTAATGCTGAGCGCCAAGCGAGGCTTTATAAGTCTCTGGTATGATTTGGTCGTGGTTCGAACCCGCGACCTCCGCATCATTGGCGGATGCTCTAACCATTTAGGCACCGGAGCGGTTGACATGATATGTAATCAATTTCATAACTGAAGATTTGTTTTTGTTTGTTTGTTTGATTATGATTTTTAACGTAGCTTTAACAATTTTTCAGTCATATCGCTACGATGTCTGCAGTGAGGCAGGTTATAGTGATGTCTACCACTGGGGCATCATGCCGCAGACATATAGCATGATGTCCCACCCAGTCACATTATCCTGACACCAGGCCGACCAGTCCTAACACTAACCTCTTAATGCTGAATGTGAAGCGAGGCAGCTGTTAGTACCATTTTTGTAAGTCTTTGGTATGACTCGGCTGGGGATCGAACCTACGACCTCCCGCTTCCGCGTCGGACGCTCTAACCACTAGGCCACCTGAGTGGTAATGAAAGCATAGTTTACGAACCATTAGTGCTATGACATACCGATGATGTGCATCTCTTAAAAATATAATGAGTGAAATATGTGATCAGCAAATAAGTAATGTTTCTTGCATGTTCATATACCTTTTCATAGATACAGGATGACAATAAAAACATAAAACTGGAATGGCAAAGCTCACATACTTTTGCAAGATTGAACATAGCATATTCCCAAACATGTTTTTATACACCACCGTCAAAAATAACTAAGATAATATTCCAAATTTTAATTAATATTTTTGTTACAAATAAATGATGTTGCTTCGTGAGACTGAAGCTTTGTATAAAATGACGGATTAATCAATTTTTAACATTTACTGGTTAAATTTATGTTGAAATATATTATAATAGTGCATTTTTTAACGTTAAACAGTATGCAGGTTAAATAACTTCTTCGGGGTCTGTTTTTAGAATCACGCACTAATAAGGTACATACTTGTAAAGCTTCCATGTCGTTACTATATGAATGAGTTCGCCAAAGCATATGGGAATGTTTATATAGATAATCGAATCGTCTCGTCATGAATCGTTGCATCTCTTTAACTCAGTTAACTATCGAGGATATCCACATCTGACATTCCGCAGATTCCATCCATAGAGCTAATGTAAATATGTTGATCATGGTTCGACAGATGCTTATTCGAACGTATTTTGCCAAGTAACATCTGCATGCACATCTCTGTATACTCAGCTTTAGGATAAAGCTACGACTGCACTTATCAGCCCTGTAGTAGTTGATTATTTGCCAAAGTAACCCACAATTACGTAAAAACTGCATGACATCCCACCCAATGCATTTTGTTCATTCTAGCATTCCAAACATTGTACATGCTTTATGAGTAATATTGCGGAAGAATCAATATTATCTATTTTTCTTTGAGCATCACTGCTTGAGTAGACAAAAAAAAAACTAGTCTATATTTTCAAGCCATGGTTATGGGAGTTTCGGTAATTATAATATTGATTATATGCGATACAAAAATCTGCTTCATAAGATGACCTAGTTATATTCGAGGTCGTTACTGGATGAATAAATTCGCCAAAGCAAATAGGGAAGCGTAACTAAATAATCGAATCGTCTCGTCATGAGCCGTTACATCTCTATATCCACACGCTAGAGCAGATATTGTGTCATTACATCGTTGTGTCAATGGTTACCCTTAATCCTCCAAACAATGAAGATAATTTTACTAAATCTGACTGCTTCCGGTGGCCAAGTGGTTAGAACGTCCGCCTCCGATCCGGGAGGGGATGCGGTTTCGTAGCCCGGCCTAGTCATAATAACGACTTATAAAAATGGTACTTACAGCTGCCTAGCTGTTCTGGTTGCTAGCTATACAGACCCTGACAAATGACAACCCGGGAATATCGTGCTTTAATTAAATGACAACATTCCAGATTTTCCGATAACATCCTGGCTACATTGATTACTGAACGGGTTTCAATTATGTTCTTATTGACCTTAACTGAATCAAAGCAGACGTTAAAGTGATGTAGAATAACATATTTCACTATTCTGGTTTTGATGTATTTACCGGTATATACTTCTAGCGCTAAAATATTCGAATGCAACTTTCGTTTACATAATGGAGAAGAAACATTAATAAGGTATTGGATTTAGTTTTACCCTCAAATGATGCATTTTATGTAATTTTCCACGTACAGATTGGATGTTGCTTGACGAGTGATCTATATATCGTATGTAATCAGGTATGTGCACTGTTTTGGTTGTCTCAATGACTTCTGGTTAAAAAGCAAACTCCCTTGTTGATTACAGTAATCCCGACTGCATTTGCCGTGATGTATTAAATACTTCTTGGGTCAGATAAATCTGCAAAATCAAACTGATTTAAGAGGGCGCTTTTGTAACATTCGATTATGGGATTAAACGTTATGATATTAATGCGATAGTCCATCATTGCTTGATTCGAACTTAGATCAGAATCCCATCTTTCAGTCTCTTTTACAATATTTCACAACTTTCACGCCTGAAGAAACCTTAACGACACGAAGCATAACGTGCGATCGATCGTCAAATCATTTATCGAATACCATCTTTAACAATATATAGGTACATATATAATATTAGATTTGTGTTTCCTGCATAAACCATTCTTTGCACGAAAAATTATCAGCATTTTGTATCCCTTGAAAGAGAATTCCATGCAAGAGATACTATCAGGATTGTGTGTCTCTGAGCAGAACATTTTATGCACGCGTTGCTGTCAACATTTTTATACCCCTGTGTAGACCATTCCATTGTATTTTCAATGAAAGGAAAACTATCTAATGCAAGAGATAGTAACTGTCGTGTCACAGTTCTTTTAAAGATTTATTATGTAGTTCCCTCTTCAGCCTTTGATCAACTTTTGTCCACACATGCACTACGTGAATGTTTGTGTCCTATGGATTAGAAAGGTTAACAAGCCGCTGATCAATAACTCTTTATTAGCTTCAGTCAGACCTGAGCGAAAGACGCAAAACCAATATGCTGAGGGCTCGTTCATAATTCACACAGTAGTGCGTGAGAAGAGAGAACACGGCGATCATGTTTCTACAGATTTCCTAAGAATACAGATATATCTGTTTTAATGAACATTATATTTGTCTGAGGATGTTGATTGGAAGGTCTTCGTTCGTCTAGCAGTGCAAGCCTCGCTGACGGTAAGTTCAGTCCATTTTAAGTATTCACTTTTGTAAGTGGTTATTTTGGTCGATACCGTGGTACATAACGGAAGGCATGCTATTTTGACTGATGTTTTTTTTTTCTTCTTCAGCGCATGATATTACAGTTCTCTCTCTCTCTCTCTCTCTCTCTCTCTCTCTCTCTCTCTCTCTCTCTCTCTCTCTCTCTCTCTCTCTTTCTCTCTCTCTCTCTCTCTCTACGGATATGAATCTTGTTTCCCAGGGGTTTGTATATTTCAGTACTTGAGTAATGAAATAGCTATCCAGTAGTAGTATCAATTTGTGTAAAATGTTTCAGAAGATATAGCTCCGATAATGTCGCCTTGAGTGTACAAATGACCCCGGCTTTCTCAAATTATAATCCTCTCAAGAACCTTTGGCATGGTGATCGAAACTATTGATTATATATCCATATCTGAGAGATAATTGCAGCACCCTAAGGCAGCATCTCAACAGTTTAGATTTAAGTGTTATCGTCATATGTTTATGTGAAGAAGATGCCAACACCAATGACTATTATTGGGGGTGAGGGTCATGTCGTAAGTATGTTATCCAAAGATGCCTACTGTTAGTTTAAAAAACCAGTTTTAATTCATTATGGTTTTATGTATTAAAATGAAATCCAAAACTAACCTAAAACCAAATAAGTTTTGGCTGTAATAACATATATACAAAGGAGGAAACGGTTTGAGCACATCAATTTTTTTTTATATCTTTTGTTGTCATGTGACAGGATCTATTTTATAAAATTAGCGTCTGCCAGCCGTCTATTAGAAAGTATTATATATATTGAATATGAGAGAGCATCGCAGCCCCATTGGTTGCAATAATATGTTTCAACTAATAAAACGTCACGCAAAATGTATGCAATGTTTTATTTCTTTTCACTTACACGGAACCTAATTTTTATGAGACAGTTACATGTCCCTATTTAATTTAACACACATGGTAAGGTAGTATTTGTTTTAAAAGTCGTGAAGAGGGAGACTGGCTAAATCATGAAAACAAATGCGTGGATGCGCTTTTTTTGTACGCTTGAAGTTATGTTAAATTGGAATCGGTGATCTTCCATGAGGAGAAAACCTCGATTGGACTGAATAATATATTGTAACGTGCCAAGGGGTCAAGGTCAAATAAAATGGAATAGATGGACAACTCAACGTCTTTTTCAGTTACTAGATCTCTCCAGTGAATTGTAGTGTCAATAAATGGTGTGTTCACCACAATGGTCCTATTTAGATAATAAACACACAAAAGAAAACAAATATAAATAGTCAACACAGTTTATTATATGACTACCAGGATTGTATGTGTTTGCTCACAAACTTAAGGGCTCAAAATGCTGAAATATAATATTTACTAATTTTCAGAACATTTGTTTTGATAAAGCTTATTAAAACACAAGTTTCAGTGGTATATTGCATGTAAAAGTCAGCATCAATGTTCCCTTTGTCCCAAATTAATCTTGTACACACACAACAACAACAACAACAACAACAACAACAACAAAAATAAGTTAGTATGTATCAAAATGTGTTTGTATGACGTACCGAAGTGGTAAGGATATTTGTGCATCCAATCAATGTTCGGAACCAGACCCGGGTTTGTGTTTATAGTACAATGGTAAATGTGTTAGAGGCACAGTCTGGAACCGGATGTTAAGTGTGTCGCAAAATCGACTGAGACACAGTTTGTCGTTTTGAGCGACACAGTCTTGTGCAACCGGATGTCAATAGTGTGCGCTTGAATTGAATGCGACAATGTGTGTCGTTTTGTGACAATAAAGTGTGTCGTTGTGTCGGGTATATTATTTCGCCATCGAAACGACACAACCACTACAAATTGGATGGGAATTTTATATCTCAGAATGATACATGTAATTCAGTAGGGACTTCGATAGTGCCAATCCGAATACTAAATTTCCAATGGATAGCAGAAATTTAATGTGTCGGTAGTAAGTAGTCTACCTTGCTATTAATGCTTGAAATTATCAGATGGGATGACTAGAAACTTTTGTTCTGTTTGTTTGATCTTGAGACCTTTACTGGAGTCCAGCAGAACCACAACTGCCAAAACGGCGGATCTCGCCCCTATTTATAGGTTTTGGGAACACACTCGGGAAATTCACGACAATGTTTTCACGAAAATGACTATATATGGAAGAATTCGGAAAGATTAACTTGAGCGCCTCCTAGTGGAAAGCCGAGCGCCCAATATACACAGTAGTAAACATGGCGCCCTATTTTAAACGACATAGATAACAATTATTTCACAATTAAAAAAAAATACAAAGATTCACATTGATGATGAACAGTTTCATCAAGCTGGTGACACTTATGAACTTACATGAGTATTACCTTAATTCTGGAGAGAACAAAAAATGGATACAATTACCTATTTCTCTCTCAAAATAGACGGTAAGTAATTACAATTTACAATCATATCATGTACACTCTGGGCTTCAAAAATCTTTACCCAGATGATTAATATTTAAACAAATAATTTTTATATGATTTACATATTGTATCAGATTACCTTTGTTTTGTACAATGGTCATATATCAAAAACTGTTACCACAGTTACTATTATTTGCATTGGAAACAGTTAAAACTTTACAACATGAAGGGAATGTAAACAATAAAAGAAGATTATAAATTCCCTCAAACATTAATGAAATTTACAATTGCACTTTATAAAATTATAAGTTGATAGGTAGTCAGGATTGTTTCAATATTACGTAATGGATGTCGGTTTATGTTGAATTCATCAGGGTGAATTTATTCTTTTCAAAATACTTAGGCATCGACGTCAATAATCCTATAGAAAATTGCAAGTTTTTGACTCGTTCTCCTTTCACTCAAAGGATTAAAACATTTTTGAATTCTTTGTTTGCGTAACATAAATCGATATCCGGTCTCTAGGATTATGGGATTGCTGAAGGCAATAGCTTCTGCGGAAACTATCTTATGAAAACTCACGGTTCTTTGGTTGATAAGCATTTTATGGCATTTTATCGTTTGTATCTGAAAAAAATGATAACAGTGGATCTTAGTTGTATATTTTTTTTTAAAACTTTAAAAATTATCTGCGTATTGAAGACATTAATTTGGCGATGCAAATGTTTGCTTCCAGCATTTTGTATTACATTACCTTTTTTCACATGGAGATTAGGGCTTGATTGAGGTGTCGTGGTTTCCGGACCCAACTCGCCAGCTGTCCCTTAAAATGAAAACACACACACACACACACACACACACACACACACACACACACACACTGAGAGTTCCTTGTCATTTAAAATTTGACTTAAGTTGTATTGTTGCGCACGTTTTTAGTTTATTATGAACACTTGGAGTAAATAAACATATACTTTTGCTTTGATGCCAGTTCCAGAAAAGTCTGATCCTTAATAGCACTTGACCTAATTCCGCACTGCAGATATTTGCAGATTTAGTTCTGGATCTAGTCAACACTGTTTTTTTTAAAAACTTTGTCAAAGTTTTAATTTTACGTATTATTCAATATCCCTTTGTCAGTCATTCTTATTCTCTCGTTTACATGATCCATTCTTTTATTATTGTACCAGACCTGTATTTCGTCATCATAATTTAAGTCTAGGCTTATCATTTAAGTCATCCAGTTATTTGATTGGCTGAATGTAAATATAATTAAAATTGAATAATCAAATATCTTAAATATAGACTTCATTTAAGATTTACTTTACTGTAAAAAAAGAAAAAATTTTGGTATGTTTTAGCTATCTGACCTACTATTAAATTATTTTTCATGTTCTCGATTATTTTTTACATTTATAAGCAACATATTCGATTTAGATCTTCTACCATTAAAAGCAACATTCGATTTAGATATATATCGATTACTAGTGTACGTTAGAAGCAAATTCGTTTTCAACATAATCGACTTCTTTTACATCTGATTTCTTGTTTAAACCAATTGTTTAATGTCTAAAACTTAACACGGTTTATGATTCTAATCGTTTTCTGAATGATTTATTTATTGGAATTTTTGGTGTACAATAGATTTAAGCTGGTATTATCATCTGATAAATCTGTTTGGATAACATACTATTTACTGAGCCCCAGTACCTTCGTGTTAACGATATTGCTAATGTCCATTGCATGTCGTAGGTGATATTGATCAACAAAATCATAAAGATAACGTCCCTAGAAAGAGGACCGTTAATGTTGTAATATTTTGGTTTCCATGGAAACTTTTAATGTGTCTGAAAAGAGAAGAGCGTACCAATAGTACGATGTTATGAATGGGTTGCGATTTAGCATGGCATGAATTACTCTGGGAGTTATGATTTTCTAATATTATATCAAGGTAAATGCATTGCATATAAGGTAGATATATCTGTGGTATGACCAATTCACGAGGAGGGCACGTGATGTGCGGTTGTTGGACTCGTGTGGCCATAGACCAAGAACTATTACTGCGAGAAGCACATTGGGACGTCTTGTGCACTATGACATATAGTCTGTAGTCATGTTCAAGTCATCTGATACAAAGAAAAGTAAAAGATGGAACACAAAATGCCAGGAATGAACTATTGTGCATATGGGGCGGATGTGTGACTAATCAAAACTAACCTGATATGATAAAACATTAGCAGACGATAGGTCTGTGTCCAGACAATGCGCAATATGGCGTACGATTTGTACGTGTTAACACAGTAGTAAAGTTATATACATTTCTTGACCGACACTAATTTTACTCTTGCAGAGATGGCACGAGTCTGCTTACTCACACTAATAATATATACACATAATTAAATACACGTAATTAATATAGTCATCGGTTTGTATACAATACTATTCCATACCTGTATTGAATAAGTTATATTTCTATGGATAATAGTCCACACCTATATTAATTATCAGATTTATCTGGACAATAGTCGATACCTATATTAATTACCAGATTTATCTGGACAATAGTCCATACCTGTATTAATTACCACATTTCTCTAGACAATAGTCCATACCTATATTAATTATCAGATTTATCTGGACAGTAATCGATACCTATAATAATTACCAGATTTCTCTGGACAATAGTCGATACCTATATTAATTACCAGATTTATCTGGACAATAGTCCATACCTATATTAATTACCACATTTCTCTAGACAATAGTCCATACCTATATTAATTATCAGATTTGTCTGGACAATAGTCGATACCTATATTAATTACCACATTTCTCTGGAGAATAGTCCATACCTATATTAATTACCACATTTCTCTAGACAATAGTCCATACCTATATTAATTATCAGATTTATCTGGACAATAGTCGATACCTATATTAATTACCACATTTCTCTGGAGAATAGTCCATACCTATATTAATTACCAGATTTATCTGGACAATAGTCCATACCTGTATTAATTACCACATTTCTCTAGACAATAGTCCATACCTATATTAATTATCAGATTTATCTGGACAGTAGTCGATACCTATAATAATTACCAGATTTCTCTGGACAATAGTCGATACCTATATTAATTACCACATTTCTCTGGAGAATAGTCCATACCTATATTAATTACCACATTTCTCTAGACAATAGTCCATACCTATATTAATTATCAGATTTATCTGGACAATAGTCGATACCTATATTAATTACCACATTTCTCTGGAGAATAGTCCATACCTATATTAATTATCAGATTTATCTGGACAATAGTCGATACCTATATTAATTACCAGATTTCTCTGGACAATAGTCGATACCTATATTATCAGATTTATTTGGATAGTAGTCCATACCTATATTAATTATCAGATTTCTTTGGATAATAGTCCACACCTATATTAATTTTTTAGGTGTGCTTAGACAGTAGTCCACACCAATAATAAGGAACTAGTAAGAAGTACAAATACGTTGGTTTTTTTAATATACAGGTATCCATTGTTTTAGAAATTAAAAAAACCCACATCATTATGAACAATAACGTCGATTTCGAATGCAATGGATAAAAATGTCCAGTTTTTAAGTTAGGTCATGCTTAGCAATGAATTCATTCCAGTCAAATGTATGGGCATGAACTCTGATTACATTTTATGGAGAAAAAAAAGTTCAGTTGTTTTGCCAGTCAATGTAAATTTAAGGACATACCAAAGTTTTTTTTTATAAAAAAAATGCATAAGTTTTACTTTCTAAAATAAAATATTTGTATTTTATGTTCGACCGACCCTCTCTGTTTTTCGCTGCCCTCCGAGCACCCCCCCCCCCCCAACCGGTGAAAACAACTAACAAACATTCACATTAGATAGAGTGTTTAAAAATGCTACCTGCCTACCCTAAATTTAAAGTCAATGCAATAGTAAACAGGCTGATATTTTCTTTTGGCCTCTATTATGTCACGTTTTGACGTGAAGAGGGCTTGCTAAGTTTTTTGTATTTGCTTTTAGAATTTGCCGGAATGTGTCAAAAGTATGATTTATCCAATTCATTGAACTTTTCTTGAAAAAACATAAAATATGTATTGGTGTATTACTATGCCCTGGATACTTAATTGTATTGTAAGTGAACATACAATACAGGACTAAAGACAGCCCATATTTGAAACGCTCATCATAAAAACATGTTATATAGTACAGACGTCCATATAAATATAGACCTCACTCGACAGACAACCTCTTGGCATATACTTTTGTTCTGATGAAAAGAAATGCGCTCTCGTATTACCCGTGATATCCATGCAAATGTATTTCAAATAAACAAACATCAAGGTTACGTGGTGATCTATTATTAAAACCAAATCCAAGATTATAATCATAATATCTCATAACCAGCTGTAATTTCCTTTCTCATGGAGCGACAGACCAGAATAATAGACAGTGGAAGTCTTCCAGCAGATAAATTCATTAGGTCTGGTGAGAGAGAAAGTCAATAAAGCCATTTCATCTTTGGAGACCCTTTATGGTTCCAAGCAGAAACTACGTCATCATATAACTATGTTGATCATTAGAACCCGCTGTTTTAGTGACTCTCACTATAAAGATTAGGAAATTGTATAACAAAATACCATGTAAGACATAAGTAAACGTATATGAAGGGTCACCTCAAAACTCCATCCTGCCGTATATGCTGGGACGGAATTGGAGTTGTCCGAAAAAACAGATACAGACAAATGGTTAACAGCGTTTAATGCAGCCAACTATATTAAAAAGCTCAAGGGGTAAACTTAGGCATAGATATTGCATCACTCATATACATGTTTTTTAATGAGATAAAATAATTATTCATAGACTTCTTCACGTTTTGCTCCTATATATTTAGATATATACAATTTCTGCTTATATACGTTGACTCAGCTGATTATATGTATGTATTATAAAGTAGACTTAGTTGTAACGTTCCATGTACTATTAAACAGACTCAGTTGTAACTTTCCATGTACTATAAAGTAGACTCAGTTGTAACGTTCCATTTACTATAACGTGACTCAATTGTAACTTTCCATGTAATATAAAGTAGACTCAGCTGTAACGTTCCATTTACTATAACGTGACTCAATTGTAACTTTCCATGTAATATTAAGTAGACTCAGTTGTAACGTTCCATTTACTATAACGTGACTCAGTTGTAACTTTCCATGTACTATAAAGTAGACTCAGTTGTAACTTTCCATTAACTATAACGTTGACTCAGTTGTAACTTTCGATGTAATATAAAGTAGACTCATTTGTAACTTTCCATTTACTATAACGTGACTCAGTTGTAACTTTCCATTTACTATAACGTGACTCAATTGTAACTTTCCATTTACTATAACGTGACTCAGTTGTAACTTTCCATTTACTATAACGTGACGCAATTGTAACTTTCCATTTACTATAACGTGACTCAGTTGTAACTTTCCATTTACTATAACGTGACTCAGTTGTAACTTTCCATTTAATATATCGTTGACTCAGTTGTAACTTTCCATTTACTATAACGTGACGCAATTGTAACTTTCCATTTACTGTAACGTGACTCAGTTGTAACTTTCCATTTAATATATCGTTGACTCAGTTGTAACTTTCCATTTACTATAACGTGACGCAATTGTAACTTTCCATTTACTATAACGTGACGCAATTGTAACTTTCCATTTACTATAACGTGACTCAGTTGTAACTTTCCATTTACTATAACGTGACTCAGTTGTAACTTTTCATTTACTATAACGTGACTCAGTTGTAACTTTCCATTTACTGTAACGTGACTCAGTTGTAACTTTCCATTTACTATAACGTGACGCAATTGTAACTTTCCATTTACTATAACGTGACTCAGTTGTAACTTTCCATTTACTATAACGTGACTCAATTGTAACTTTCCATTTACTATAACGTGACTCAGTTGTAACTTTCCATTTACTATAACGTGACTTAGTTGTAACTTTTCATTTACTATAACGTGACTCAGTTGTAACTTTCCATTTACTGTAACGTGACTCAGTTGTAACTTTCCATTTAATATAACGTGACTCAGTTGTAACTTTCCATTTACTATAACGTGACTCAATTGTAACTTTCCATTTACTATAACGTGACTCAGTTGTAACTTTCCATTTACTATAACGTGACTCAGTTGTAACTTTTCATTTACTATAACGTGACTCAATTGTAACTTTCCATTTACTATAACGTGACTCAGTTGTAACTTTCCATTTACTATAACGTGACTCAGTTGTAACTTTCCATTTACTATAACGTGACGCAATTGTAACTTTCCATTTACTATAACGTGACTCAATTGTAACTTTCCATTTATTAAAACGTGACTCAGTTGTAACTTTACATTTACTATAACGTGACGCAATTGTAACTTTCCATTTACTATAACGTGACGCAATTGTAACTTTCCATTTGCTATAACGTGACTCAGTTGTAACTTTCCATTTAATATATCGTTGACTCAGTTGTAACTTTCGATTTACTATAACGGGATACAATTGTAACTGTATATGTACAATAATGTTGACTCAGTTTAACTTTCCGTGTAATATAACGTTGACTCAATTGTAACTTTCCATTTACAATAACGTTGACTCAATTTGTAACTTTCCATTAATATAAGGTTGACTCAAGTGTAACCTTCCATTTACTATAAAGTAGACTCAGTTGTAATTGTATATGTACTATAATGTTGACTCGGTTTTAACTTCCCATGTTTTATAACGATGATTCGGTTGTAACTATATATGTAATATAGCGTTGACTCACTTGTAACATTCCATGTACTATATAGCGTTGACTCAGTTGTAACTTTCCAGGTACTAAAGCGTTGACTCAGTGGTAACTTTTCATGTATTATAAAGTAGACTCAGTTGTTGGTACCCATATACATGTACTATAAAGTAGACTCAGCTGCTGGTAACCATATACTGTTAAGAAACCCTTCCATCTTCCATAACTCTTACCAAGAACACCTTACCGAATTTAAAATTACACAAGAATTTATACTGACGGGTTAAAGGACGAGATAAATTCTGCTGCAGCCTCCGTTAGTGGAAAACACACAACAAAAGTTCGCTTACCAAATGGTTCATAAATTGTTTCAGCCGAAATCAGTACAATAGCCCTTGTTCTGCAATGCATCGAAAACCAACGTATTTTAAACAGCATTATCTTCTTCAACTCACTATCAGTGCTTCAGTCACTACACAATAGAAAACCAATATTCTCGTCAAAAATACTGAGCTGTGTACCTCCCACAATATAGTTATACTGTTGGTTACCTATCCATAGTGGTATTAAAGGTAATGACAAAGCAGACAGTGTTTCTAAAATGGTCCTATCCCAAGAACCATCTGATTTTAAAATACATTATACTGATTTTACACCAATAATCAAAGAGTCTTTACGCAGAAGTGGCAGGCATTGTGGAATGATGCAGTGAATAAGAAATTAACTTCACTCCATCAAACCAACCCTAGGAGCAGTGGCGTAGCGAGGATATTTGGCGCCCAGGGCAAAACACCCAAATTTGCGGCGCACAGGGCAAAACTCCCAAATTTGCGCCCCCAGCTGACCCTGTTACGCAGTTATGTTGATACTTTGGTCCGATTTGGGCCCCATTTGGCGCCCCCTAGCCACCGGCGCCCGGGGCGAATGCCCCACCTGCCCCCCCCCCCCCCCCGGCCCCGTCGCTACGCCACTGCCTAGGAGAATGGACTTTTTCCTACAGAACCATCTATAGGTAGGAGGTAGTCATTGCACGATTTCGAATAGGTCTTCCCACATACGAAAAGGCAAAGACCCACCAGAGTGCGTTTCTTGCATTCACTGTTAAGCACTTTGTGATACGAGTGTTTCGACATACAACATACGCGCGATCAGCATTACAAAGTGCATGATAGGAAGGAACTTTCTGATAAAAATAAACATCACTTGGTATTATAAAATTCCTTAAGAAGTAAACATTTACCATAAGCCAAAACTTTTATTCAATCACTTGGAAAATTTATGTAATGTTTATACCGTCCCTTTCTTCAAGAACTTTTCATGTGACTTTCTTAACAAGCCCCGTTTACATTCCCAGTTCATAGAGAAACTTTTTATTATTACCGTTACCATCTTGTCGTTTTACCTTTAACTCTTTGGTTTTATATCGCTGGTCGATAAGAAAACGCGTACCACTTTTAAATGACGAATACCCTCGTCCCAATCCTTTCCTGTGTCAATGCTCATATTCTTCAAAGTTTAATAAAATCGTTCCCAAACCCATCGACGCTCATGGTAAACAAACAGAAGATTTAAACTGCTGGATGCCTAATCCGTGCATAACATGCTGGAAATTCCAGTAATATAATTTGACCTTTCATCAGATTGGACAGACTTTGGAAGGCTCAAGTGTGTATTAAAAAAACTTTAGCAAAGATTTTTCAATCGATTCAGTTTTGATATTACTCAAAGGAATTGCTTCTAAACAATCTTCTGGAGTCACACATTATCGTCTGCAAGTATTGATTGCTTGACAAATGGTCGTCAAATGGAGGAATGGGTTGCAAATGAGACTCAGGTATCGTCTGATTCAGTTGTGCTACCATTCGACAAGTGTGACAAGATATTTTAATGTTCGACCAATACACTGATTTAAAAATCTTGTCTTACTGACTCCTAATTGACCAGCCAACGGAGTTGTATGTGCTAGACTTTCTAGATGACTTAGAGACAATAGATTGTTCACTGATCATTGGTTGCCAGCGGGTCTTTCAGGTGGACTCTGTGTTCCATTATGACCTTATTTGTTCACCAAAAACAAGATGGTTCTTCTGTGGCTTCATTTTTACTATTGTCCCTCTGAACGAAACAGGAAATCTCGGGATTGTTCTCCTTTATAGGTTCTTCAACGTGTATTTTGCTCTTAATATCTTCTTTGGAATCGAGATAACGAGTAGTGAAAAGAGGATCAATGTAATAAACACCTCCTGCTTGGTCAAAATCATGATCAAATAGACCTCATCAAAAGACTGACTAAAAGATGTGTCTGCTCAAGGAATACTATTATGTTCAACGTCATTTTCGAGAGCTCTCTTTCCAGTAGTAAATAATAACATCACAAGCAGGGAATAAACCTGGGATGTCAATTTCAATAGGATCCACCTTTTGATCCAAACAAGCTTTGTCAGTTACAAGTTAAATAATCACAACCTTGTCTGCAACATTCAAAGAAAACATTGCTCCTATTGTCACAGGTTTTTAGACTGTGTCTAATGCCATATTTACACCTCAACAAAAAGCCGCCGCAAACACCCTGAATAAGAACAATTTCTCGTAGGAAGAAGACTTTTCAGAAAAAGATAAAATGTCTTATAAAAAAGACTCTCAGAAACTCATGTGTCTCTTAATATTTTTATAACGATAGGCTTGATAAAGTCACCAACAAATGATACATAACCTTACGACAATGAAATGTTCATTAACCTCCATAATAAATTCGAACTGAGATATGCTAGACCCAACAATTTATTAGTCTCAATATATGACCGTTAACTTGACCTCATACAAATAAGATCATTTGGAATAGCACGGTCTTTATTCTGCTGCTTAAATATCAATATGTAATAATCAGAAATAACATGCACTTTCTTAAAATAAAAGTACGTTGGAAGAGATAAGAATATCAGTCTTATCAGAAGTTTGATTCCTAAACGTTTGAGATTTGGATGTGTTCATGTGAGAAGGAATTTTATTTACTAAAATCATTCTGATAGGAAGATATATTGACATGTGAAACTTTTGTTTGTCAAGGTATAGACATCAGATGTATTAGCAACATTTTCTTAAGCTTCAACCTTATTTGATCAAGGTACGTCTTTATGTTGCTATGGACGCACCTCTTGTACTCCTCGATCAAAACGCGTGTTTAGGGGTAACCATAATCTTTATCAACATTCGAGGTTGTGCATCACCTATCAAAATTTACATTTTTCCAACGCAAACTCATCATGAGTCTTCATCGTTTCTTTTCTACAAATGCAAAATATTTGCCTTAGATACCAACTTGTAACTCATTCATGATACAATCCTTAATTAGCTCTTTCTTTTGTATCGAAAGTGAAGTATAGACTTCACGAGCTTTCTCAACTGATTCACGTTGTCATATATCATCAAAGTCAAATATACTCTTAGTCATTTCAAATTTTCATTAATTTTATCAAATGATAAAACGATTTAACTATTTCCTTTCTTGTAAAGGAGGTACTAGCCTAATATTTTTGCTAGCATCAAACCCAAAACTTATATGTGCAGTGTGCTGTACTTATCAGTTCATAATGCTTATGATTTAAATTGCAGTTGCATTTCTATATCCTCCATTTGCATTGTCATACTTGTTCCTCTAAATGCATTTACATATATCTTTCCTCTTTTTCGTCTTGCATTTGCAATTTCTTTCATATTGTTATTTTTGCATTTCTCTTGCTTCTTTCTCTCTTGACATTTGCGTGATGTCCTGCTGAGAGTGAAGATTTCGTAACTATTTCAGAAACTCTGGGATTTTGTGTTACTGTACTTCTCTTAATTCCAGTTTGAGCCAAATAGAGACCTACCAATCAAACCTAACCAATTTTATGAAGAGTACCCCTTTTCACCAAGTAATGTACCAACATATTCTTAAAGAAAAGTTAGCTTCAGAAAGACCATAGTGTCAGGCTAGCACAAACAATTCGTCCATTTTTTAAGGAGTCTTACCCTTCAAGTTTAGAATCTGAAATAAAGCTCTTCACTTTAGATGTCATGATGAAAGTATTTTGCACTACAGATTTTGGAAACTACGAAGCTAAATTACAAGGGACTAAGAAAATTCCAAACCAAGGTGAAATGAAAACTAAAACACAAATGTAATTTCTCTGATATATTTAAAAGAAATTCATATTGCAGACGAGCATCCCAGTTTCTTGTTACGACTCTATTGCATGGTCTTAAAATAAGTAATTAAATAGTGTGGAAACCAACACGTTTCGTAAAACTCAAACTTTATATGTACAGAAAGTGAAAAATTAAAAATGATTTACAGTATGGACAATGAAGTCCTAAATAATTCTTAAAACTTCTCTCACAGGTCACAATGTATAAAGTATTTCAAACGAGTTCCAGTGGTAATCAAGTGCATTTTAATATTGTTCTGATGTGGCAATGGTCTTGATGTATCACAATGGTTTAATCAAAATGTCTTTAAATGAATTCACAGTAATTCAATGCGGCTACTAATTCCATATATCTGAGAAAGTCTTAATTCCAATATATAATTGAAATAAATACATCAATCCCCTCAAATGATCACAAGTATAAGTCTCTTCTAAGACTGATATTAATCCGCTATGTTGCTTACGAGTTGCATTATGGGACGGTGATGACTAATATAGATATAGGGTGCGTTATTCTTGTAGAGATTGTCAATGTGTGTAGAGTATATGGCGTTGATCAGAGTAGATGTAAACGACTGCTTCTCTTGCTAAAACATTGGTTACCGGTGTAAAGTCTGCAAATCGTGCAATCACATCACATGAAGCCAATTAGTACTAAAATAAGAGATGAAATCAATACTGAAATGCCCATCAATAATTATTTCATTCTTTTGATGGTACATGGCTTAAATTCTCAAACACTCTTGCATCTACAGTTTTTCATACGTACGAGAGCGCCACCCCCAGACGTTCCTTACACTGTGATACAAGATTATCACATTGACCTATACTGTATGTTTAACGAATGACTATAACTTGAAGTAAACGCACTTAACTTAACGAAGATCCATTCATACCAGTTAAGCTTGATTCATTATGAGGACTAGAAGTTACAACCTTAAAATAAGGTCTCGATGACATACCCCTCAGATTATCCCATTACTCTTTTACGTTTTTGGATCTGGACGTAGCGATATGGCAAAATAATATTCTTCAGAATTCTGTTTATCACTGTTTCGTCTGTTAGATTATTGTATTTCTTTCGAATGGATCATTTTCAACCTTTCACCCTTTGTTATCAATTTATACTCAAAGTCAGTGTGTGTGTGTGTGTGTGTGTGTGTGTGTGTGTGCTGATACATTTTATTTTATTTATAGATTTTGTCTTCTGTTTCTGATTATTCTAATAATATGCAATGTTATTATTGTTATCCTCGTCGTCAGTTCTGATGGAATTTTCGGTTGTTTCCTCCTCGTCTTGATGTTCAATGGCTTCATGTTGCCATATAAATCGAGCACATTGCTTCGCTACGATCGATAATATCTCTATGTTCATTTTCCAAAATTCTCAGATGTCTCCAGGGGGAACTTTATACTTTTGTTGTTCCTGGCGTTACACCCGAGCGTCTTCTGGTACCTCTCTGTCCATGAATTAAGATCGATGTCTTTTTGTCCACCAGTGCTGTGTCTGTCTTCTTGTGCTGCATTTCATAATCAGTCCGGATGTTTAAGCTGTACAGAGGATTTGCCTTTCAATGATTTTCTTTTAGCTGTGATCGTTCTATGTATCCGCTCATTCACTCTCTTTCAGAGACAGCTGCCATTGTATCGTAATGGATAGTTAGGGTTAGGGTTAACCCAACCGCCAGTGCTATTTGTTTATCATGGCGAATTTTGTGTTCATACTGGGTTAGTTTGGTCCACATACTGATTAAGTGTATGATCATCTCATTATTATTAACACACATGCTGCACAATGGTTAGATATTTTTATTTCTCATACTTCCTTCCATCTTGCTGACTACTAGAGATGTCTTTCGCTGCCGTCAATATTCTTTTTATTGTTTTTAAGAACTCGGTTAATTTCCTAATACATCTGTCATTTTCACGTGCCATCATAACCTGTTGTTCATTTCTCTGTCACTTAAATTGCCTATTCCTTACCATTCTCGCTTTATTCCATGCGCCATTTTGTAGTTACCGGTACCTGTTTGTTTCTTATAATCCTTTTTGACAAGGTTTTCCTCGCTTGGGATAATAATTCCCGTTCTTTCTCCCTGGTGTATTTTTTTGTGCTTCTTTCTATCTGCGTCATCAGTGTCTTGAACGTTAATCATACCTCCTCCACAAATCTTCAACGTTAATCAAACATCTTCCATAAATCTTCAACTTTAATCCAACTTCTTCCACAAATCTTCAACGTTAATCAAACCTCTTCCACAAATGTTCAACTTTAATCCAACGTCTTCCACAAATCTTCAACGTTCGTCAAAACTCTTCCACAAATCTTCAACGTTAATTAAACCTCTTCCACAAATCTTCAACTCTAATCCAACTTCTTCCATAAATATTCAATGTTAATCAAACCTCTTCCACAAATCTTCAACTTTAATCCAACTTCTTCCACAAATATTCAACGTTAATCAAACCTCTTCCACAAATCTTCAACGTTAATCAAACCTCTTCCACAAATCTTCAACGTTAATCAATCCTCTTCCACAAATATTCAACGTTAATCAAACCTCTTCCACAAATATTCAACATTAATCAAACCTCTTCCACAAATCTTCAACGTTAATCAAACCTCTTCCACAAACCTCATTTATATTTGCCATTTGGGTGCAATGCACAACTGATTATCAGTCATTTTCGAATATTTGTTACCATTCTCAATGGTCGCTTTTGGTCCAGTTGACGATACCAGATATGCAAGTGAAGAATTTCCACTTCCCAAGTGTTCGCAGCTATGACTGCACAATGCATTTTCATTCTACATAGTACTGCCCTAAACTTCGGATATACTCTTTCTTTATCCTACTCTCTATTTCATCGTGTCTCATACAGGCTTCCAGAATTTCCAGATGTTTGGTTTGCTTTGTATTTTCCAAGTTGTTGCAGTCTCGGTTTTTGAGAGTTCGGTACCCTATGACTTTTTCTGTTTGCCAGTGGTTTTTTCTTTGTCTTTTCCAATTTAATGCAGTTCCAGTTTTTGAGAGTTCCGTTCCCTATATTTGTTTGATACAGGTTGCCGCGCACTTATCGATTCCAAATTCCATCACTGATTGTAACTGTTACTGTTTTGGCCATTGAGACCATTTCAGATTAATTTCCGTTTCAGACCATCATATGAACAGTAAGTGATCTAGTTTTCTAGAGTCATTCTATACGTTGCATGATCTCTTTTGCTTCTAAGGAATGAGTGCAAACAGCAAAGGTAAATCATGTTATAAAATACGTAGTTTGATTGTTGCATCCCCAGATATGTGCCTCAGAATTGTAAATTGCGGTTTATTAATATACCGTACTGTTACGATGAATCTCAGTTCAGTTATGGCTGTACCAACTAGGTCCAGACATTCCATGACCTACGATTGAACAACTGTTTCGCGGTTTGTTTTTTTTTTTTTTTTTTTTTTTTTTATCTTCAGTCCATGCCATGAATTGATTAATTTTCGCAGATTCCTCTGACCGATTAGCAACCGGTCTTCGCGATTTTCATTTACCTTCTTTCTATTCCTCTGAGAGTAAGCCTTTTCCATCCATGTTATTTTAAATGATACCAACAAAACACATTTCATTAGATAATTTATATACTGTATCTAGGCACACTACTGGTTTGCACGTGGTCATCGTATGGCCTGTCTTCATATCGTGTATTATCAGAGCTTTTCCCGCCCGTGCTGATATACTGCCGTTAACGATGCAATATCGCGGTTGGGCTGGTAATCTATCATGAATATTGCGGTTGGGCTGGTAATCTATCATGAATATTGCGATTGGGCTGGTAATCTATCATGAATATTGTGGTTGGGCTGGTAATCTATCATGAATATTCTTGCAAATCATTAGTAGACATTAACATCAACAAACCCCGTTTATAACCTTAGCATCTTAGAATGAAGACTTTGTTTGACATTTGAACTTTATATGACTTTGCAAAATATCCTTGCTCAAAAAAAGAACTGCATCACAAAAATTTCCCATAATGTACTATGAAACAAATTGGCGAACAGGTTAGAAAATATTATCTGCTCCTGGTCCTGACAACAACAACAACAACAACAACAACAAAATAAAAAATGATTCATAAGAACACATTATTAAATACATCCCATTTCAATTTTGATATGTAATTGAGTTTGCACTTTTTAAACGTATCATGAAGAAAACGTCTAGACAAGGAGCTCTAAGGAAAACCGAACTTTTTGTCTTGCAAGCATAATATAAATAGTACATGACACTGAATGCACACTATCCGGTCCAGAGGCGTAGCTATGATATTTTGCGCCCGGGGACGAACTATAAAATTGGCGCCCCAGCCCCCTCCCCGTTTAATCACATTTTTCTATTACATTGAATAAGGAAAACAACAAGTGGTTGGCAGGCAGCATCATCACTGTGGATGGCAGATGTATCAGATGACACGTCTGCTGAGCCGCTGCAGCGATCTTGTGACCGATTTATTACCCTTGTTTACTTATTATAATGTAACGTTGTAAGCCTCATTTTGGCGCCCCTGTACCTTGGCGCCCGGGGACATATGTACCCACTGCCTCCCTCCCCTAGCTACGCCTCTGATCCGGTCTGAGGGCGAACTTCTCCAACCGCTGCATGTTTATTATATACATGGGCTGTAACACATGTCGTTCTTGGTGTATTTATAATAGTTTGAGTTCACTTTTACACACCGAAATGGTAATGGAAGGCAAGGCGACAGTCACATGACGTAAAATGAAGAAATTCTCCACAAGTGCTCTTTAAATATAAGCACAATAATACAACAACTGAAATGTGAAACGTAATGGAGCGTCTTGACAAATTGAAACACAAATACACGTACGCACTGGACCAGACAATGGAACATAAAATATTAACATACTGGAAAAGAATGTCATATTGTAATAAAAATATCGCCGACAAAATTGAATGTGCATTTTATTTAGAACAATTAGTTGTAGACATTGTGGATTATGCGGATGTTTTTGAAAACAATAAAAGATGTGGACATCGTGGAGTGTGCTGACATAACGGAACAGAATGTGGAGGACAATATGGAAAGTGCTGTTATATTGACACAAAGCATTACTTGCAATGGAATATATGAACAGACTGGTACAAAAGCGTTTCGAGATAGTGGAACCTGCAGACATGTTATAACACGGAAATGTCTTGCATACCGAAACGAATAATTGAGTGCGGACATAATGACTCATGCGTACATAACTGGACAGATGACTGAAGTGGACGTAATGGATCATGCGGACATAATTGGAAGTAATAAATGTGACTTAAGCACTGAGGCTGTGGTAAACCACAGTTATCCTTCCTACTGTCGTTGGTAAATTATCCGTACCTCAACCGTTCGCATTCCTACTAGTATTGGTAAATTATTCGAACCTCTACCGTTTGCCTTCCTGCTGCCATTGGTAAATTATTCGACTTTCTACAGTTTGATTTCCTGCTGCCATTGGTAAATTATTCGAATCTCTACAGTTTGCCTTCCTGCTGTGACTGGTAGATTATTCGAACCTCTAAAAAAAATTTACATTTTCACTGAGTGAGACTGATATATCAAATATTCCACATGATGGAACATGTCGTTTACTGCAGGAATGCTTGCTCTTGGATGCTACCTCCGTGTGAACCAAATTGTACCAAACAAAATCACTATGGCACTTCGTGGTTTCTATTCAGCAAAACCATTAAGATTCGATACGTCAATTTGTCAATGGATTCGGGATACCGTAGTGTGAGGTCAAATCTGATATCTTTGACATTTGATCAAACAATACTCCTTTGGTTTCGCTGACTCAATAATATAGACAAACTCTGTTATTATCCTATCAACAGCGTATTTGGTAACCGCTCAAACGCGTATTTCACAGAAATCCAATTTCTGTGTGATCGTTGGCGGCACTTTCTACCTCGCAAGAGTACAACGTGAATCAAATTAATCGTGGTGTACACAATAGAAACTTTATCGTTCCGATAGTTTGATTAAGTGAGTAACAGCATCATTTATTACAGAGGCCAAAACGATGACATGTAATCTTCTGTGTTGAGATTTATATTTATGGAAATCATTGTATTCATTGAAAGCAATCAAATACAATACCAATATGAGCTTAGCTAGGAAATACAAATGGTATTATAACCTTAGTAACGTTTACCGCACAGGTTACTAAGGCTATAATAATATTTTGGCAATACATAATGTTGATGCTGTTGTGGGTGGATCGCCATTGTTTGCAGCTTTCCTTTTCGCATTTTTCGCATTTTCCCTTACATTTCGCATTTTCTCCTGCTTTTTGTCAAAGAATATATACTAAAAAGAGAACATTCCTTTACATCAAAAGTTACGCCTGTGCCTCTTTAATGCGTTCTTACTTTTCGCAGTCCATTTTATAAACAAGAATCGATTCTAATACTAGGTATGCGTCCCGAAACCATATCCCGTAGTCGAACTTGTCCTATTTTTGTTTGGTTGCTCGAGAAATCAATTTGTTAAAAAGTGTACTTCGGTGGCCTTTTTTTTTTGGTAGGGTTTTAGTTCTGTTTTTGAGTTTGCAAATTTGAATTTTTTGATAAATATTACAGTAAAATATTTTTGCTTCGTTTCAGCTAACATTATCGCGTAACCGACCTTGTAAAATTGTCCTTGAAAATTAAGGGAGATTACACTTATAGTTTCAGTATTTTAATGTTTTTAAAATTATATATCCAAATATAATAGAGGCAAACGAGATTGAACGAATATACTAATATTAATATTCGATAACGTCTTAGGAAAGGTTTATATTCCTAATGATTCCTAATACACTAACTTTATTTTGGTGTTTTATTTCGTTGAAATGATGTTAATTGTTATACATGTATCATGTGTGTGTGTGTGTGTGTGTGTGTGTGTGTGTGTGATTTCGTCAATCAACGAAATAAACTGGTTTGTGTTGAACTATTCCATGCGAATAAATTGGCGAATAGACCTAGTTTGTTCATATGCCGGCCTTTTAAAGTATTCACTCTTATTTCTTTAACTGTTTTTTTAAAAAAAATAAAAATAATTATATTTGGTCATATAGTAATTCTCTTAATAATAACGATACAAACATTTGACAACTACTGCCTTAAATGAAATCTTTACATGTTTTCTACGATTGCTACTTTGTTCATACACTCTGATTTACACATAATCGGAATATATCTGATGTCATCGCATTATAAAACAGCATATCGCAGTTTCATCCATCATGCCATTCAAATCTCTATATTGATTTTAGTCATGTGTAAAACTTAGAGCCGCCAGCATGATTCATCTAAATTTTATTTATTTTTTAAAAACTGGCCTTTCATCTAAATCTAACAACATAACATCAAGCTTACCAAATGTTGTGTGTGTGTGTGTGTGTGTGTGTGTTTGTGTGTAAAGTTAGTAACTATTAAAAAGAATACAAAGAAAATGGTTTCAGAGATAAACAAAGGTCAGATGGCACATACGAATTCTGTACAATAGAAAATGTATGTCCATCAAAAGATTGTTTGATTTAGATTTATAGGGTTATATGTATGTATGTATGTATGTATGTATGTATGTATGTCCGTTCAAATGTACGTATGTATGTATGTATGTATGTATGTATGTATGTATGTATGTATGTATGTATGTATGTATATATATATATATATATATATATATATATATATATATATATATATATATATATATATATGTGTGTGTGTGTGTGTGTGTGTGTGTGTGTGTGTGTGTGCAGGTAAAAATTAGTATGTATTTGTAAGGTTTGCTTGAGATTTAGCGGCACGTCAGCACGATAATGAGTACATATTGACGAATAATATGTAAGGTCCAAAAAAGTTAAGGTACAAAATACGAAATAAGTAACTTTATCAATATTAACCCATTCAAAATAAAACCCAAACACTTTGTTCTCCAGTATAAAAGTTCAAATCTGAAACTGTTGAAATTCTTTGAAAGGCATATGAAAAAGATAAGGGTAAAAAACAAGTTATTAAAATATAGGATCTAATTGTGTTATATTGTTAACCGAATTATGTTCGGGGGGGGGGGTACGTTTATATCAACTGTGTCCTGTATTCCAGCGGCACAATGCATTTTCATTCTACATAGTATGCCATGAATATAATTAAAAAAAACATATCAATATTCAAAATGGTTGCCAAGTCTATTAAATATGTCATTTGACTTAATGTTTTGCCACGTCTATCGAACATGTCAATAGACATAATGTTTGCTAATTATATTGAACATAATAGTAGCCATAATGCTTGCCAAGTCTAAAGAACATATCAAATGACATAATGTTTGCCAAGTCTATAGAACATGTCAATTCATATAATGTTTACCCAATCTATTGATCATAATTGATATAATGTTTACCAAGTCTAACGAATATGTCAAATGACAATATTTTTGGCCAAGTCTATAGAACATGTCAATAGACATGTGTGCTAAGCATATTGAACATAATAATAGACATAATTTTTGCCCAAGTTTATCGAACATGTCAATTGACATAATGTTTACCAAGTCTATCGAACATGTCAACTGATATAATTTTTGCCTTTTAAACGTCTGGATTGAGATGAATTCTTTTGCCGAAAAGAGGAATGAAATTTTATTTCTCGCATGGTCGGTTTTGTAGGCCTACATATGTCATAATTTTATCTTGATTAGATAATTCAAAGTATTCCGACGTGTCTCAATTTCGATAGGATGAGATACAGTATATCAGGAGCATACACACTACCTGAATGAAAAGTTTCAAATACTCCTAAACAAAATTTTAAATGACACATGTACGATTCTTAGGCATTCTAGCCACAGTCCATTGTAGATCTTGTTAAAGTTGTATATATATGGATTAATACCTGCTCCACAATTGGTATTTTTCTCTACACGTATACAATCTTGGGAGTTTTTTTTAACGTTTGCCCCCTGCTATCCAATATAAAGGAGGAAAGTTAGTTAAATGTCGGAAGTAAGTCCAGAAACATTTGGCTCCACAGAGCATCGTCAAGACATTATTTTCGGCTTTTAGGAACTTGACACAATAACCAGAAGTAGATGCAAAGAATTATAGTTGCCAAAACAATTTAAAACCATTTTCTTCTGGCCATTTCTAAACTAAGTTAACCATACATGTAGTTGACGTTCAATGGTCTTCATCCTTTATCTATCACAGATCAAAAAGTCGTCGGAGAATAAGTCATCAGTTCCTGTTTATGGTATTTGACAATGCTGTTAAGTTTTATATTTAAAAGGATGACTGACAGACATTCTGTCCTAAGGAACACCTTTATCATAATGATTTCTTTTGTTGTTGAAATGATGGTATTACCTTTAAACCTGAAATGTCTATTTTTCCTAAACTTGGATTTGAAGTAATGTAGGCGACTCCTGGACCTAGGCTTAATTGGTCATGCATTATGGTATGGTTGTACGTTGGATTAGTCCAAGTCAAAAAGATGCTTAGTATTTGTTATATTTGAAAGCTCTTTTTAATAAATGATTCAAGTTTGACTAGATGGTCAGTTGTGTTTCTCTATCGTTTGAACCCATATTGAAAATATGATACATGTAATGCTATATAACAGAGGTGTCTGCCATGGAACTATGCCAGATGAGTCTGTCTTTGATTTTTACCATAGGAGTCTATCATTAATCATTCGTCCTTTGATTATGCTATTCAACTTAGAAACACAACGGGACGATAGCTGAAGGGGTCGGTACGGTATTTTCTAGGATTTGGTGTTGCTATCGCTGTTACTTTTCTCCAAGATGGTTGGCGGTTGTCCAGGTTTCATTGAAAACCCTTTCGGCTTTCATATATGTATTAGACATGGGTTTCAAACGTTGATGGTAAATATAATCTTGTCCTACTTAAGTGTCATGTGTTTGTTCAATAATTCGTGATTTTGTTACAACGAATTTTCTAACAATATTCAGCAGATTGAATATTTAAAGGAACCATTTCTATCAAAGCGAAGGTTTTCTGAATAACTCTCTGGTCAAGAATTTTTGAAAACATTTTCTGCCAGTGTGTTTTAAATCTCTGGTATGGTAGTACTATATTTATCCAATTTATTTAAGGTTTGATAAAGCTCTTTTATTTCTGCCAGTGGGGTTACCATATCATAGGATTATTTGAGTTTTCTGAATAGTTCACTTTTCAAGAGTTTCTATCAGGGTGTTGGAAATCTTCGGAAGGGTGGTGCTCGAATTATCAGATTTTTTTAATGGCTTGATACATCAGTTTTTATGATTGTCCATATCTTTTTCCATGTTCAACAACTGGAAACACAGCCAGGTTATTCGAGACTGATTGCGTTTACAGTTTGTTTGTAACTAAAGTCTCCTGTTGATAAATACTTAGACTATCATATGTTATTAAATAGATGTTGGTAGACATATAAAGTCAATAACTGTGTTGAAGACAACGACATAGATGCTTTTTGGTACGGTCTGGAACATATAATAGAGGCATATTTCAGGGGAGGTAACTGATTAATGTCAACGTACAATCCTATTTGGTATGTTGTGATCAAGAAAAATGCACATTTTATGGGAGTAACTGATTAATGTCAACGTACTCTCACTTTTGGTACGTTTGGATGACGAAAATGCACATTTTAGTACAGGTAACTGATTAATGTTAACACACTGTATTTTGTGGTATGTCTGGAATACGAAAAATGCGCTTTTCAAGGGAGGTAGCCGGCGTTAACGAGGCATCAATGAAAATTCTAATTTTGTGTGGCTTTGTTCTATAAACAGTTTGGCAAAGTTCAGAAATTTCAACTACTCTTTAAAATAAAAAACACAGATTTCAGCGCTTATATTTTGTTATCATCTTAAGAGGCAATACATAATACAATAAACTTCGCTAACTATGACTTGAAAGACAAGATGCCGTATGGGATTAAATTCAGTCCATCTGACATTTAACCGTAGATACATTTAGGGCATGTTTTTACAAAATTTAAATCGCTTGTCTTCCTATGTCTTCATAATCAAGCGTAGGACTAATATAACTTTCTGTGTAACCATGACGTCATTTTATTTAACATGCATATGATCTAGGACTTTTTTGTCTGTTCTATTCTCTCTCTCTCTCTCTCTCTCTCTCTCTCTCTCTCTCTCTCTCTCTCTCTCTCTCTCTCTCTCTCTCTCTCTCTCTCACTCTCTCTATATGACATGGAGCTCTGGCAGCTCAGTTGCAAAAGGTTAGAACGGGTAGCGGATTCGATTCCCTGCCAGGCCAGCCCAGTCGGCTGCCTTAGTGTGTCCTTGGGTAAGATATATAACTCTCATGTCCCGGAAATGCTGTTGTTAGTTATATGTTAAACGTGCTGTTAATACCAGCAAAACTCTCTCGTTCATTTTGTGACAAGATGTGTTTTCTTTCCGCACATAATTTCGTTTTTCATTTCCTTAGAAACAAAGGACAGACTTCGCCATCGATTATTAGATGAGGAAACCCGACATCACATCAGTCAATTCATTGCAGTGATTTTCACATGCGGTTCTTCATTTGTTATTCTGGTCAAATGAACTTGTTATTGGCCAACTAATCAAAGCAAATCGAAGTAACTACAATTACGGTTTTCTAGCAAAGAATATAGTGATATCAGCATCTTGGAGGAAACCAATGTAGACGTCAACTTGTAATAGTGGTAGCAGAATAGTTTCAGCATCAGTTTCGTATTCTTTGAATAAATTGCTTCAACTTTATTGATATAGATAATAGGTGTATTTGTGTTTATGAGGGACATTAAGTGTCCACTTGCTGTATCAAAGTGGTTGAGGATCTTTGTCACTGAATCGTTTCCCCCCTAAAAATGAATAATAACTTAGTTATAATAATAATGTTTCTCTTTCTTTGTCAAGATTTTCATGTCTTGGCTAGCTGGTGTAACTGAGCGAATCACACGCCTTCTTGTACGACTGCGTAGAACTGGTGCAATAGTACCCTTGGGTGTTGATGTAACCATTAGCCTACAAATAATCTTGCTTATCACGAGATGATGGATTGCGAAAGGCTTCTCTATCAAATCGTGAATAATTGAGCACAAATGGTCTTTTTTCTGGGCAATTGATTCTTGAAGCTCACATAATGCGAACCAACAACGAGAGGGTTAACACCCTTTCTTCTAAGCTAAAGTGGGAGGATACGCTAAAGGTCAAAGGTGGGAGTGAACGGTTTCAATCTCAATTGGTTATCTAGGATACGATTTGATTAAATCCGTCTTAAGCACTTGCAGGAGCTTAGATGCTACAACGGTTTTTAACTTTTAAATCTTTGGAATATATATCTTAGCGCTTATATACCGATACATTGGTACATCATTAGTTTGTTATACTTTATTATGTGTCGGTCGTAGATGGTCATTTGTCAATCAGCGTGACATCTCTAGCATTAAAGCTATTAATCCCAGAAATGTCCTCATTGAAAACAACCTCGAACTCAGATTAAAATGTTTACACGGAATCGCTAACCATTAATAAGTCAGAATGCTGTGATGAGTCATTGTTGGAGTGTTATAGTTTTAAGTTTATTAGTACCAATTAGTACCAAATCGCTATCAGTCGTTAACCTGTTTAATTCTTTGAACAATTGTGCGTTACTTTGTAGGAAATCAGGCAAGCACCTATCATGGTAAAAAAAAAAAAAAAAAAAAAAAAAAAAAAAAAAAAAAAAAGAGCGACAATGTAGTTTAACAATACATTTATTTTTCTTCAAAACATACGAAAATACCTGGACATTTAAATGCACTTTCAGTTATTTAAATAAATTATTAGTAAATTTTGAATGAAACAGAAGATTACAGTTGTATCGTTATGCAGCATCTGATGTACGGATGAATAAGAGATGCATTATACTGGTATATGCATCTTATATACAAACTACTGTATAGGGATAGTCATCCGATGTACGGATGACAAAGAGATACATTCTGTTAGTATTGTCATCAGATGTACTGATGAATAAGAGATACATTATATTGATATAGTCATCAGATGGACTGATGAATAAGAGATTCATTATATTGAGATAGTCATCAGATGGACTGATGAATAAGAGATACATTATATGCTCAAACCATTGTATAGGGATATAGTCATGTGATGTACAAACTATTGTGCAGCGATAGTCATCTGTTGTACACACCATTATGTAGGAATAGTCATCTGATGTACAAACCGTTATGTAGGAATAGTCATCTGATGTACAAACCATTTTATATAAATGATCATCTGACGTAGGATAATGAAGAGATTAAACAAACACTGAATTGGGATAGTTATCTGATGTACGGATGATGAAGAGAGATAAATTAGTGTAAAGGGATGTCATATGATCCACAAATCATTCTGTAGGAATAGTCATCTGATGTACAAACCATTGTGTTGGAATAGTCATCTGATGTACAAACCATTGTGTTGGAATAGTCATCTGATGTACAAACCATTGTGTTGGAATAGTCATCTGATGTACAAACCGTTGTGTTGGAATAGTCATCTGATGTACACACCATTGTGTTGGAATAGTCATCTGATGTACAAGCCATTGTGTTGGAATAGTCATCTGATGTACAAACCATTTTGTTGGAATAGTCATCTGATGTACAAACCATTGTGTTGGAATAGTCATCTGATGTACAAACCGTTGTGTTGGAATAGTCATCTAATGTACACACCATTGTGTTGGAATAGTCATCTGATATGCGGATCATGAAGAGATAATGATACATTATATGACATTGGGATGGTCATCTGACTTACAAACCATTGTATAGGGATGGTCATCTCAAGTTCATGTACGAATGTTGAAGATACCCAAACCATTGTATTGGGACAGTTGTCTGATGTGCAGGTGTTTGTGTGTGGGCATGTGTGTGTGCGTGTGTCTATTTTTAACGTAGCTTTAACAATTTGAGTCATATCGCTTCGATGTCTGCAGTGTGGTCGTTTTATTGCGATGTCTAGCACCGGGACATCATGCCAAAGACATGTGTCATCTTGTCTCACCCAGTCACATTATCATGAAACCTGACTGACCAGTCCAAACACTAACCTTTTTTTTTTTTTGCATCGGACCAAATGAGGAAGCTGCTAATGCCATTTTTTTAAATTTAAATTCTTTGGTATGATTCAGCCGTTTTTCTTATTTACTGATATCGAACAAATAGAATGTAATAGTATGGGGATATTCTCTGATCTGTCGAAAATGAAAAAATACAAAGCACTTCTATACAGATAGGTATTTAATTTACGGGTGACGAAGAAATACAAACCATTGTATAGGGATGATCATCTGACGTATCCAAAATTATACTGGGATGGTCATCTAATGTACGGATGATGAAGAGATAAAGATAGAGACCTTGTATACGAATGGTCATCTACTGTACATACCATTGTATAGGAATGGTCATCTGATGTTCATACTATTGTATAGGAATCGTCATCTAATGTACATACCATTGTATAGGAATGGTTATCTAATGTACATAACATTGTATAGGAATGGTTATCTGAGGTACATAACATTATATAGGAATGGTCATCTGATGTTCATACTATTGTATAGGAATGGTCATCTAATGTACATACCATTGTATAGAAATGGTCATCGAATGTACATGCCATTATATAGGAATGGTCATCTAATGTACATGCCATTGTATAGGAATGGTCATCTGATGTACATACCATTTTATATGAGTGGTCATCTGAGTTACATAACATTGTATAGGAATGGTCATCTGATATAATTGTATAGGAATTGTCATCTGATACCATTATATAGGAATGGTCATCTGATTTACATACCATTGTATAGGAATGGTCTTCTAATGTACATGCCATTGTATAGGAATGGTCATCTATGTACATACCATTGTATAGGAATGGTCATCTGATATAATTGTATAGGAATTGTCATCTGATACCATTATATAGGAATGGTCATCTGATTTACATACCATTGTATATGAATGGTCTTCTAATGTACATGCCATTGTATAGGAATGGTCATCTATGTACATATCATTGTATAGGAATGGTCATCTAATGTACATACCATTTTACAGGAATCGTCACCTGATGTACATAACATGTTATAGGAATGGTCATCTAATGTACATACCATTTTATAGGATGGTCATTTGAAGTACATAACATTGTATAGGAATGGTTATCTGAGGTACATAACATTATATAGGAATGGTCATCTGATGCACATACCATTATATAGGAGAGGTAATCTGACGTTCATACAGTTGTATAGGAATGCTCATCTAATGTACATACCATTTTATAGAAATCGTCATCTGATGTACATAACATTTTATAGGATGGTCATTTGAGGTACATAACATTGTATAGGAATGGTCATCGGATGTACATAACATTGTACAGGATAGTCATCTAATTCGCAAAGCGTGCACAGTAGATTTATGAAATGGTCATAAAATAGATTTCGCGCGAAACTTTTATTCTCTGAGATTGGTTCATATCTATTCAGAAAAGATACCATCACATCTCGACTCTTTTATTCTCTGAGATTGGTTCATATCTGTTCAGAGAAGAGACATTCACATCTCGCCTCTTTTATGCTCTGAGATGGGTTCATATCTATTCAGAGAAGAGACCATCACATCTCGACTATTTTATTCTCTGAGATTGGTTCATATCTATTCAGAGAAAAGACCATCACATCTCGACTCTTTTATTGAGAACCCATCACAATGCACAGATGTTTACTGTTACATCTACTGCCGTATATAATCAATCGTACGTTCAGACATGGAACATTTCAAGGCGGAAATGTTGTATCTCTATTCAGGCACCTAAATGTAGATTTTCTGCGTCATTAATGAAAATGTTAGACCCTTTTTTATTGCTGTTGATGCTTCATTGACGCAATGCCGTGACAACCCCGTCATGATCTAAGAAAAAGTATGCAAACAAAAGTTCTGAAATTATTAATTCCGTGTTGTAATTACATCCCCTTCATCCCCTTGGAATGATTTACAGACATTAAATGACATTCTTGTCATTTTATCGAGTCTACTTCTAAACCAATGAACTGAACTGCACGCACATCTATAAAACACCCAAGCAAGTTTTTGTTGTGGGGTGGAGTGAAAATTACAAAATCATTGTATATAATTTGAGGTCCATGACGACGCGCTATTAGTGGCATGATGGCAGCCGTGTCAGCCAGTGTGCTCAGATGTCTAAACAAATTGGAGCTTACAACGTATAATTTTCACAAAATCAGCTAAATTATAAACCTTATTTAAAAAAATAACAATCGCCATAATTTTTAAAACTATTAGATGGCAGTAATTTACCGTTGCATATACTAAACTGAATGTTTGTGGCTGGTTGGAGTGTTCAGTTCTTAGTTGGAATTGATTTTGAAAATCGCATTTTCTTAGTAATACATTTTTGGAACTAATGAACACAATAGTGATTAGCAATCACAACCTAAGACCCATGAAATAGAAAAAGTGGCGCTAGAAGTCAACCCGAATACTTGTGTGGAGTACAGTCTAAAGAAATCATTGCGAACCGTTGCTATACAATGAGATACATGGCGATATAGTGTAATAATTTTGTAAATATTAATGTTGTAAAAGCTTCCGCTTAATTACTGTTTGTATAATTCCCTGCATTGTCTATTCCATGTCCTCATGGCAAATTATTGGAAAACTAAACGTATTCTTAGATTAATTAGTGGGATGTTGAATTCTCATCGACAAAGGGATACAACACAAACTTGCAGTGTTGAATCTTGAAATAACTTATTTGCCACCGTCATGGAATGGCCAGGGCATACAATATTTCCCTTCGAAAGTTAGTCATATCGGACTCATATTGGCCTAATTTATTTTAAATGGCGCAATTTTACAATATTAACGTATATTTTGTTAATATGAATAAAGTCATATATCCACTCTCTTAAGTGAGGATCTGACAGCAAAACATATGGGGGTACATTCTGGAGATCTGTGTTTTACCGCAATCAATAATTGTATCAGCCAATCAGGTGAAGTCTTACATCTTAGCATTTGGGAGACTGAGCAGTATGGCTGAAGTACATCAATGTGTGCCGAACAATTTTATTAACATTCGAATTTCTGAAAGCTGCATCGCCATTGGCTAATTCAGAAGTCACCAGAACGTGACCAGTTAGTTTGTACTTTTGAGAGAGTGACGTATGTAAGGTGACGTTGTTTGCATTTAAGGCGTGTACATTAGAGAGAATCTTGACATACCTATATGCTACTTTGATGTAATGTGGACGACATTTCTTTGGATATTGTACTTGTGGAAATTTCCATAATCTAAGCATACGGCTAACTAAAATGACTGCTCCATTGTGCTAAAATTATCAGCCTGATGTAGTATAAAGTATCTTTAGCAGCTATTATAAAGGGGAGAAAAAAGGTTTGCAAGAATAGACAATACCAGCTTCTGACAGTGCATTGAATGAATTACCAAATATATAAAACTTGTATTTACAAAACTTATCAGCTCTTTTATTTAACAATTTACTCCTAAAGTTTAGGAAGTGACAATGACCAAGTGGAGCTAGGATCTTTTTTGAAAGGTGCACCCTGGAGTAAGGCAAGCTGTATACTCTAACACCCATATTACACCCATAAATCTTACACCAAAATAAGGGAATTGAAGGTTATTTGAATAATAACTAAAATTACAAGATCTCATTTATATAGCTAGTATAACCAGTGAGCAAACATGGAAAATGCTTTTTCATTACAATTCTAACCCTATGCTAAATATGAGACTGTAGAGCGCCACCTTAAGCGTGCACTGTCAGATCTAGACGTAGAACAGTTGGCGATCTGATTTGAATTAGATTATTCGTTTTCTCTACACGCGAAGTCAGTGACGTGTCCTTGCTTACCACGTAATAATAATAAATAATATTTATATCTTGGTATTGCATGTAGGAAATTATAACCCACTAGCATAAAATGATGGGTCCGAGGTACTCATGATGTTTCGTTTCAACTTGCTCCAACGGATTTGTGATTTTTGTTTTCCATTCGTCGTATAATTATTGTTTGTTGTTACCTTTAACGCTTGTCTATTTTCCATAGACAGAAGAGTAGTTCACGAGTTCATGTTCTATCAACGTAGTTCCATATCTGGTACGAGTTGATAATGTCTTAAAGGATTAATAGTAGTTCCATATCTGGTACGAGTTGCTAATGTCTTAAAGGATTAAAAGTAGTTCCATATCTGGTACTAGTTGCTAATGTCTTAAAGGATTAAAAGTAGTTCCATATCTGGTACGCGTTGCTAATGTCTTAAAGGATTAAAAGTAGTTCCATATCTGGTACGCGTTGCTAATGTCTTAAAGGATTAAAAGTAGTTCCATATCTGGTACGAGTTGCTAATGTCTTAAAGGATTAAAAGTGCGGTGCATTTTAAAGAAAAGCATTGCTGTTGGCTAATCACCAAAGACATTTGGCATCGTTGCGTTTATAATGTGTAAGCAAGTCTGTTTTATTTGTAATAATTAAAGAGCCTGAATTACAAGAAAGAGTTTCTTTTTTAGAAGTAGAGATTGTCTACAGCAACGCAGCATAGAAGCTGCGTTGGATAATTTGTTTGTCTAGTCTAGAAAGCATAGAATGAATGTATAGAATACAAAATAAAAAATCAAAATCAAAATGAATTTAAACAACTAACTTTCAACAGAAGAAAAAAATTTGAATATTACACATTCAATCAACAACAAAAAGAGAAAAGAAAACATTATGACATTAAAATAAAATAAAAATACAGAGTGACATAATAGTAATATACACAGAATAACACAAACTCATAAATAAAACCAGGAGGGCCTCGCTACCTGGTCTGCAAAGATCAAACAGTAGAGAGTACCCCCACCTCCCCCCCCCCAAAAAAAATGTTTTGAAAGTGACGTCCAACTTAAAATATTAGTTTTGTCAATCTGCGTTTCTATGAATTTTATCTGCAGTTACTAGACTTTAAATGACATTGCCATTTAGAAGTGTGGTGGACCCAAGCGTCCACTAAACGTCCGTTTTAGTTGGGATTTTAAAAAAAATACATAAGGTAATTTACTTAAGCTAAGTTTGATTATTCCACCCAAGCCCCAAAAAAATTTAATGTGTTCTCACATCTCTTACTCAAAATTTAATGTGTTCTCACATCTCTTACTCAAAATTTAATGTGTTCTCACATCTCTTACTCAAAATTTAATGTGTTCTCACATCTCTTACTCAAAATTTAATGTGTTCTCACATCTCTTACTCAAAATTTAATGTGTTCTCACATCTCTTACTCAAAATTTAATGTGTTCTCACATCTCTTACTCAAAATTTAATGTGTTCTCACATCTCTTACTCAAAATTTCCTCACATTTACCTTGGACAAAGCAGAAATGTCTTTGCCATGTACCATTCTTGCATTTGAAACATTCTCGAATATTTTTGTGAAACAAAAATGTAGGTGGAATAATTTATCCAAAAAAAATCTTTACATCTCCGCAAACAAAGTATACAAAAGTGCAATATCTTTGGACTGCCGTTGCTGTTTCTACTATTTTACTGATTGCAGAATTGACCGATAAATTATTAATTAGATTAAATTGTTCAGTGCATTCTCATCTGCTTAGTCAATCCTTGGTTCGTAAATAATCGAGGTGTTCCAAATCAGCTATCAACATACCTTCGAGTGCGGGATACCTTCGAGGTATGATGAATTGATTTCGCAGTTGTGAACGTACTAGATTGGTAACATGGGGTATTAGATAACACCGTTAAAAGCAAGATCTCTTGTGATAATTGATGTTACGCCCTATGTATCTAAGGATTTATTGTTTATGAAATAATTAATCTTCATGACGATATAAATAATTCATTTGAAATATATAAATAGGACATGCCTTGCGTAATATCGTATATTTCTATATCTATTCTCCCCAGAATCTAAAACAAGTTATATCATTTGGCTCGTTCGTTTGTGTGTTCATTCAATCAAAAGTTCTTTGTGATTCTCTTGTAGTCCCTTAGCTACACATTCATTACAACAGCAACATCCTGAGCTCTATTTCTCCTACAATCTTCGATACAGCTCAAATATAGTAACTCAACTACACCAACTTAAAGTAACTGTCACCTATATTTTAGTCGTCGGTGACCATTGTGTTGCCAATCTGTTCGTTCGTTACACCTTCAATATCTTATATCTTAGTTTGCTTACACTCATGACATCTGTTATGTGGAACGATTTTATGGAGAGTAACTCAACTACACCAACACGAAGTAACTGTGACCTATATTTTAGGCTTAGGTGACTATTGTGTTACCAATCTGTTCGTTCGTTACACCTTCAATATCTTACATATTAGCTTGCTTTCACTCATGAAATCTGTTATGTGGAACGATTTTATGGAGAGTAACTCAACTACACTAACATGAAGTAACGGTGACCTATATTTTAGGCTTATGTGACCATTGTGTTACCTATCTGTTCGTTCATTAATCCTTCAATATCTTGAATCTTATTTTACTTACACTCATGAAATCTGTTTGTGGAACGATTGCATGGAGATCAATTCAACCATATCAAAATTAGTTCACCTTAATTTATTTATCTGACTTAAAATTGTAGCCGTGTATAGTATATAGCTTACTTCCTCAGTATCTTCAATATTTTTTCAGCAATTAAAATTGAGATATGCATCTGAATACGAGTAACTCAGTCAAGCATAAAGTATATCACTGTAACCTTTTTTCCATGGACATTTGTAATTTCAATGATGCGTTCATTGCACTCTATGACCCTATTTTACTTACACTTATGAAAATCT